>JBAHVQ010000534.1:1173875-1188343 GCA_036872915.1 Nanipora kamurai | reverse complement strand
CGTAAGATTCTATTAAACTCTTTATATCATGCCTTTGTTTCCCATTCTATGCTGGGCTTTAATATTCGTATTAAAATTGAGATTCCCGCCTGGTCAATCTCTGGCTAATGAACACACAGACAGTTGTTAGTCGCCTAGAGGAGGGCTAGATAATCTAGCGTAAAAACATTTACATACAGTGAATGCGAGTATTTTTCTAAGCCATTTTGAAAATCTGAGTTAGGAATAAAACAGTTACGAGAAAATTCTCGCTTTCTTATCTTATTCATCTCAATGGTAACGCCAGTCTGCCGTAGCAAACAATAAGTAGTAATAAAGTTTGCTTTAATAATTGGGTAGCGTCCAATTCCAGGGTTTTCATTCAGGTATGCTGTTAGAGTGTTAAGATCAACTACTGAAGCTTAGTACCTGCATTGATTTAGTAAGCGGTGATGGAGAAGGACTAGACGACGATGATGTAGAACGTTGACGTCGAGATGGACTGGGAGAAATGGAACGACTTCTCGATTTTCTTTTTCGAGACGAATCGTTTGATGGTGAACGATGACGCTTCTTTTTCTTAGATTTTCGGGGTTCATTTTCCTAGAATAAACAACAAATGTGTAAATATTTTGAACGAACCACACGTGCTGTTGCTTAAACATACTAGAACAGAGGCGTTCGAAGATTTTTTGACGGGGAATCATTATTGACGGCGTTTTGGGGGGTAAAACGTACGCAAACACCTTATTAATAATTAAAATTTGAAAAAATCCTCTCCATCTGAGCCGATGTTTTCATAACAGTCAATTTTTGACAATTTCTCTATTTTCACAATTTATTCGAAAACCAAACAGGGGAGCAGACACACGTGCACGATCCTCTTCGGTACACTCCAGTACCAAGGCGGACGATCGAGACATGTTGCACCTAATAGTTAAACGAAATTTCGATTGCGAATATTGGAAAATCCATGGTGATTCTGGTAGCGTGAGCTTTTCCAGGAGAGTAAAATTGACGAGAATGATTGGCTCATTGCAGTCATTTCATCTCAAACAACAGTACAAATCTGTTGTGAAACTGTATAAATTTGTGTATCCACAGCTCTAATTTGTGTTACGCTGGCGCAAACATAGGTAATCACAGTAATCACAATAACATCGCAGATTTGTATAATCACATAAAGTTCTGAGAAACCAATTAAAACGAAGCCAGATCTTTGGCAGAAAACATAATTAAAAAATAGATAGAGATAGAGAAAAAATAGATAGAGATAGGTCTTATTAATAAACAGAGATTTCAGGAAGGTCAACGTTCAGTGTTTCGGCTCTAACACTTTTTTTGTATTTTATTGAGTAGCATCGTAATTTCTCGTCCACTTTGGACAAACATCAAATCTCAAAAATTTTTCAAAGACCTCAAATAGCAGTCCTTCTTCTAACTTTACTGCCTTTGAAAAACTAAGTCGTGAATATTTCTTTCCCGATTTTTCACTCGAAACCATGCTATCACTTATTCCTATTCTAATGTTATACGAACCTGTCTAGCGTTATGTATAGTGTTATATGAACACGGCTTTTGGCCAATCGCCGAGGACATACTTGTGATGTTATTTTATGTTTTTGCCTGTAAGTTCTGGTTGGACCTTTACTAAAGCTTTCGGTCCATCACTCGCACCATTCATTTCTCTTCGCCTTTCCAACTTCATGAATACGAGCATAAGCGCGACAGTAGTACTAACATACGCGTCATATGGCTATTCTCCATGTAAAGTCTCACATGGTAGCGTGTTTCAAAAGCATTTTGTCACGAAAGAAGGTTGATCACTGGTTTCGTTTTGCCGTGAATTGAGGAACTATTTACCAGTTAACGATTAAATTATAAGCTCCAATTTCTATAACGTGATGGTTGAGAATGAATAATCTAATTGTTTCACAGGCAACCCAGAAATGAAAGTAGTTGACTTTAGTATTTGCTTATGTCGTAAATAAAGTTATAGAAGCTGTATTTACCTTTTTTGTCGCCGGCGAGAAGCGAGAAGCAGCCGAACTTTGAGCGATTTCAAAACTCGCCCTTTACTGAAGCTTTCGCGCAATAACAAAGGTTTCAACTTAGTTTAAAATATATCTAAGGTTGGTAAGTAACTGCACCGTTTGAAGTCAGGCACTTCAACAAATAGTCAAGTAGTTCAAAAACAGTCAGGGAAGCCGTGAGAAAAATAGTACGATCTTGAACACCGATAATTTTACTACTTCTTCACGAACTGATTTTTATGAAAATAGTCGGGAAAGACCAGAAACGAGCAAACGTTTGCAGGTTTTTGCCATAGATTTTACCTGTCTACATGCGGGATCACTTTTCCTACTACTGGTCACTCAATTCAAATCCTGAAAAGCTCGTTCGTTGGTCCAAAAAAAATCTCAGTTTATGACGTCGGCGGAGTTAAAATGAGCAATAGGGCGTGACAGTGCAAGCGATAAAAACACTCAGGGAAGTGTCATAAAATATATTTTGAAGGAAACGAGGAAAAGAATTTTTACAGGAACACCTTCATACAAGTAAAGAAAATATTTGTTCTAATCTTATCGGCTAAGAAAATGTAAACTGAGGAAGGTAAAAAGGTTTTGAACGCGGTGAGTAAATATATTTTGTATTTTTTTCCAAACGCACCAAACACGCTGTCAAAATGAAACGGATTATTGAAATCCAAACACAACTTGGATTTCGAAAACATTCTAGCACACAACATGCAGTTACTTTATTTTCTTATTATCTACGAAGAAACATGGACAAAGGCCAGAAGACAGGTGCAGTATTTGTTGACCTGCGTAAGGCCTTTGATACGGTCGACCATGCACGCCTTTTATCCAAACTATCCATCTATGGTATTAGAAACAAAGAGCTCAATTGGTTTGAGAGTGGTTTGACAGAAAACATTTTGTATCATTTGATGGTGTTAACTCTTATACCCACTCAGTTTTGGGTGGTGTTCCCCAGAGCTCGGTCCTGGGCCCACTATTGTTCCTTCTTTTAATAAATGATGTGGAGCTCCATCTTAATTACGGTCAAATCATTTTATATGCTGATGATGCCGTAATATAGTATTCTGATAAAAGTTGTGAAAATATTCAAGAGCACCTGAATTCCGACCTAGAGCTGGTGGGAAATTGGTTTTCTGCTAATAACTTAGTAGTTAACCTGAAAAAATCGAAGAAGGAATGTGATGTTTAGTACGCACCACAAAACCTCAAGATCATCACAATTGGATCTCAAAATTATTGGCACTCAAATAACGGAATCAAATGGTTACGAATATCTTGGTATTTACATGGACAAAAACTTGAGTTATCGTGAATATTTTAATGAAACATTGAAAAAGGCTTCATCACGTGTACGAATGCGGCCTACAATACGACCGAAATAGCGGTCCATTCACTGCTGAAAAAATCTGTAAGATCATGGTCTTGCGAGTGATACTATATTGCAATAATGTCTTACTCAACTTACCGGACTCGTATAAACAAAAGTTTGAAGATATCCAGAATCGAGCCAAAAAGATCGTAACTGGATCTAATAGTCCACCTAACTGGCCAAGTGTTAACGATATTAGGAATCGCAAATGCTTACATAACATTGCGCTTGCGGCCCGACATAATTGCTTCACAAGATTATCGCACTCTAAAAATACGCGAGGATATAACACCAACCTTAGGTTACCTAAGGTTAAGACCGAGTGTGCAAGAAAACTCTTTTCGTATCAAGGGGCTCTACTTTTCAATAAGCTTTTCTGATGACCTGAAAATGGAACAATCCTTGTTGATTTTTAAGGATAAAACTAGTAGTAGTAGTCTTAATTTTTAACTCGAGTTTTTAACTTGACTGCGATTTTAGCATAAATTTAGTTTTTCATTTAATTTTTTCAGGAAACAGGTCCTTCATTGATAACAGCCACATTTTTGTGCTAAAGAAGCTAACCTGTCAAAATAAATTATTATTATTAAAGCGTGCCTGACTTCCGCTAATTAACGCGAATGAACGAATAACTACTCAGAGTTCTTATATTTACGGCTTCTCCCAGAGCTTTTTATCGCGCGCCAGCAAGAAAGAGGCTCTGGGGACGAGAATGGCCACAACATTGAGTTCGGCAAACTCGATGCTAAGTCGAAGAATTTTATGTTTCGGCAACTGTGTAAGTTATCAGAGAACGGTATAAGGGAAGTACCTTGAACAAGAAATTTATTACGAATAATTCTGACAAGAACAAATTAACGAAACAAGTTTATATTGCAGACAATCCACAACTTTAAGGAAAGAAATCGTTTGTGAGCGTAATAAGGTAACAGTATCGTTAATTAAGTAGCCGGGTTCACTGTACTCCAAATTATTAACTTTAAAACCTCACTAATATAATAAGCAAATTACTTCATGGTATATATTTTGTGTGACTTATGTTAACTCGTTCCGATATATCATAAAACTCACTCACTCGTACCTCGCTCGTTCGTTTTATACTACAACACAACTCGTGAATAAAATCGTACGCACGCATTTACCATGTAGTAGTCTCTATTTCAAACGCATTGGGCCTACCTCAAGAAGCTGAAGACGATATTGTTCAACTTTTTCTTTAATACTGCTCTGGCTTTCTTTTCCACTTGATTCCAATTTATCTGAAAACTTTGCTACTTTTATTTCCACCTCCCGTAGCCTTTTTCTTCTGTCTTCATCGATATCTTTAATACCACTGGTAGGATTGTTATCAGTGGAACTCTCCTTTGAAACCACACTAAAAAGAAAAATTAACGTTTTATAAAGAGAAAAGTAGTATAAAAAATAACGTGTGAATGGTGTCATTGCAGCTGAAAATCGAGCCAACGTCACGTACAGGTATCAAGACCCTTTAATGTGCCTACTTTATGTCGTTTCAGTAAGATTTAGTGCCAAGTCTTTTGCTGCATCATCACTTTATGAAAAATGCCTTTGCTGTTTTTTGTACCACTGAACTTGCCATAAGCATTTTTTTCTGAGCGGATTCTTAAATGTACCTTTTGTAAAAAATCGTTACTGAAGTGGTCTTTCGTTTTATTGTTAAATTCTTTTACAGGAATATATTTAACTACATGTCTGACCATTATGTTACAATTGTCAGGTTACGTAATCAACTTACGGTCATATGACCAGAAATGTGCCTCAACGAACGCGATCGCAAGATATGAATCAAAGCAATCTAAGTGAGTTTTTTTTTGGATAAGCAGCAACTAAACACCCTGAATTATTATATTCAAAAATAGAACTATCAACAAAGTACAAATTAGGCATAATAATTAATAATTAAAGTTTTATAAAAAAGCCATTACCAAAACATGGAGGGCAGTAAAAACACTCCTTACTTTGTTTTAATGACAATTTTGATAAGTTCAAGATGCAAGTCCCGAGCACTTTGGTCAATGGTATGAAAACTATCCCCCCCCCAACATACAAATCCTTTTCACCAATTCATTTTTATGGTAAAGAAACAGTATATTTTCATAAACTTTTTCTTTCATTAGAAAAAATAATTTTGTTTGAAATTGCAGCTCAATGTTGTCCTGCAATTTATTCTATTTTAATACAGTAGCATTTTTCCTATGGAGTGTTATAGCAAACAACCAAATGGGCGAAAAATATTGTATCTTATACTTGTTATTTAAAGGGACAAAACTTTTTATTCGACAAAACTAATTCTTATTTGGATTAAATGCACAAAAGATATTATTTCAAAGCATTTTTGGGTATAATTTTTAAAAATGGAGTATTTTTTACAATTTAGAGGATAAAAATTTCAGAAGGTACATTTGAGGGTCCTGATACCTGTAATCAATATACCCTTACCATCTCTAGCATGTGTAGCAGGCCCTCGTGGTGGGGACCGAAGGAGGGGAAAGAGGGTATGCAGTAAACCCACCTTTCGGTCTGAATGCTCCTAATTAAGGCTTGTTTACTTCAACCAATCAGGATTAATCAGTTATGCAGTGAAAGCTCAATGACCAACAATGACGTATGGTTTCAAACTATCGTATATTTTGGTAGTCCGATTCATTAAGACCCTTAAGGTATATTTACAATGCAAACAATCTCAGACTGAAACGGAGTAAACGAACCCAAAGTACGCAGCTGCTTTCGCAAGCATCAGGAATTGCATACAATTATCGGCGTTTCTTTTGACCTACGCCTGTTCAGTGGCTGGTTTTACACTAGAGGCGGACTGTTCGTCTCCGTCTGTTATTTCATTCGTCCACAGAAAATATACAACGAGTACCGAGACACAAAAACGATGTGACTCGTAGTTTTCCTCTGCTAACCCGTCCGTCTGATAATTCGTCTCTGTTTGTTAGTCTCCCAGGAATTGTTTGAAATGACCGGCACTAGCAGACAAGGCGCCTGGAGTGTGGATGCATGATTCGTCTTCGTACATGTATTAGAACTATCAGACGACCTAAAGGTTTATTCTAGACTTTTATTTATTTACAGGGTTGCAGCGGTAGAAAATCAGAGAACGATGTAAAAATATAGGAAAATGCGTAAGCAGTATATAAAACAGTACCAAAATTTAAAAGGTTGGTAGACTGTCGAATTTATGTAGAAAAATTCTAATGTTTCTAGCAAAGGTCCTTCTTCAGATAGTGAAACGTGTTCTTAAAGGAGAATGGCAACTAGACCACTTTTTATACTAAAAGGAGTCATTTGATAAGAATTAACCAATAAAGAATGGAAACTAAACGAAGATTTGAAGTCGTTGGGAATGACCTCCCGACTGACACAACAACTAATCAAAGTAATCTGGCTGGAGAAACGAGTTTTAGATAAAATAAGGTCAAATAAACGAAGAGCTGATTTACTGAACGATCGAAAAACATGAAGCAAATGACTTACCATGTTGCGGCAGAGACTTACCACGCAACGGGGGATCATTCGCAACGGTTTCAAGGCCTAATTTATTTCTCACACTTTATTGTCAACTGTTATCACACGATTCCTTTTAGTATAAGATCCAGTCTAGTTGTCATTCCTCTCTAAGAACACGTTTCATTCTGAAGAAGGGTTTTTGCTCAAAACGTCAGAATCTTTCTACATAAATTCCTCAGTCTACCAACTTTTAACTCTCTACGTTGTTTTATATACTGCCTACGCAACATCCTATATTTTTTTCATCGTTCTCTTAAAATTTCATACCCTGACATTTCAATGATTGATTACCATGTTTTGACCAATCACATTGTACGTCCAAATTATGGACGGCCTTTAGGAAAAAAGGCGAGGCTTTACTGCAGGCCCTCCCCAAAACAAGGGCCTGCTACGCAGGCTATAACACCTGTAGAAATTCAGAATTTGTGACCACGTTCTTATCAACGGCACTGCACTAAATACGCAGGGTCGCGGGTTCGTTTTCAAGCCGGAGGCCCAAGAGTTAAATTTCTTCGCTATTTACTCCAGTTGGGTCTTATCACTCTTACTTCTATAAACTTTATTTCATGTAGTTGAGTGTCAATGTTCAATATCCCTGAAAAATGAAAGTCGCTTGAGGTATTTCATAAACTTATAATTAATATAACATCAGATATATTACAAATTTTACTAAATCATCTGCCCGATGATTTAGTAAAATTGCCGATAGTTGTAGGCCCGGAAGAATTTTACTAAGTAAACCGGAAATGGAGTGAACTACGAGCTAAATCAGCTAATGCACCGAAATTCTGTCTTATTAAAACTTTTGAAAATTTTATATGTTCTTGAGTTGACTCTGGTTTAATTACCAAGTTTTAGAGAAATTCACCGACGCAAACATAAAAAAATCTCTTTTGTACTGACGCAGACGGTGTTGTCGTGATAGGATAAGGGTTCGACAAGATCTCAATCTACGCATGCGTGCACAGCCATATTTAGTTACCAGTCCCCTATTAAAAATTAAACTACGGAGCCTCCTCAACAAGCCGCATGTAAAGTCGCAAGATTTCGGGGTTGGTACTGCTGTTCGATTGTATTCGACATACATTACACTGCTAAAACGATGCTTACCTAGCATTTTGCGTCTCTTTAACCTTTTCCCACTTCAATGAACCAGTTGTTTCGATTGTTTCATCACGATCCCATTTGGAAGCTGCCTCCGGATGATCCCATTTTGACGGAATATGAGTTGGTGACTCTAAACAATAACAAAAGAAATCAATAAAAGTAAACTGTCATATCAAAACGCAATAGTCACCAAACATAAATATGATAGACATTGATAAAAATTGGTCACTACTTAAGGCAGGGGTTAGACTGTTTTCATAAATATTGGACGTAGAAAGGACACGAGGCGTGTGTGCTTTTCAGTAAAAGCAACAAACGTCAAGGGACAACAAGTGGACGTTCGTTAAGCTCGACTCAGATGGTGAGCTAAGGTGCAGGTTCGTCATATGTACTGCCTAAGCGGAAGTCACGATATGATAATGATTAAAATACTTAATGCCGAACACAAATTCGGGTCATGTGGGAGGCTCGGTAAATATCATACGACTAGTGGACGTTCGACAAGCTCGTTATCTCAGAAAAAAGATTTCTGAGCCCCAGACGAGAATCGAACCCGCAACCTTCTGATGGTCGGTAGTCGACTGATAACTGAAACAACAAGCTTGACGAACGTCCACTAGTCCTCTGATATTTACTAAACTCCCACATGAACCAAATTTGTGTTGGGCATTAAGTAAATATCAAAGGAAGTTTTTTTATGGCCGCCAACGGAGAATGTCGGGTTTCATCCATTTTTTGATTCATTCTTTTCAACCTCGTTTAGATAACGTCGGAGAAGGTATGTTGAAATTACTTCTACCATTAAGAAACAATTTTTACATGTTTAAAGAGACTGGCACGATATGTTTTGTGAGCTTGTTAATGAAAATCAACTTAAATCTTGATATCTAGGCAGTTTTGGTTGACAAACTACTGCACGTAAAATTTCTATTTTAGTGACACTTAAGCTCCTTTTGGTCGTCAAAATTGCTAAATCATAATCGTTCATGTGTGCATCTGTTATCCTTAAACTCGGAAAAATAAGCAAGCTTCACTCCTAAATTTGGAAAGTAGAAAAATGGAGAATGTAAATTTGAGACCTAAAAACATGTGCATGAATACTTTTTGTAAAGAATAAAACTGAATGTAATACAGGGTGTCCCAGAAGTCGCGCGACTTCTGGGACACCCTGTATATAGAAACGCATCATAGGCATTCAAAAGGACGAAATGAGTGTCCAGGTCGTCATTATGGCAACACTGGCGCTCCAAAATGGTGACCCCCATTTGTTCTTTTCGTAAATTTTTCCTTCTGGGACGGGTAATTAATAGGTCTACTTTAAAAAGAAAATTAAAAAAAAAGTTACAAAAAAATAATGGCGGTCACCAAAGGGTTTTTTCCCAAAAAAATTAGATTGAACGGTAAATGGAGACCATTTTGGAACGCCACAGTTGCCATATTAACGACCTGGACTTCTTATTTCGTCATACATCTGAAAGCCCAGAATGCGTTTCTACGCATTTCATTTAGGTTTATTCTTCTTCCAAAGTCTTTATGCAAAGTTTTTTTGGTGTCAACTTTGCGTTCAACAACGAAGGAAAGTTAAAAAATGAATGTAGTGCGCCAATACGAATGTCTAAGAGCTCAACGTAGAAAGGTATGCTTTGATGAAGCGGATTTTATTAACTGTCGAGTTGGTAGGCTTTAAACAAAAATAAAACAATAAAAACAAAAAATAAAACAAAAATAAAACATCGATTTAGTTGGACAAAACTATGATATGATAAACACGCTCGAAAGGTGGAGAAAAGAATTTTTTTCCAAAAACTAAAGATAAGGATAAGATTGCATTCAATGAAATCAGGGACTCCAGGAAAGAACAAAATAGATTTTTTTCAAATGTGTAGCAATTTGCTAACCAAAAACAAAATTGATCAGCAATTTTGACGAAATGTGCAGCAAACTAGATTTCGTGAAAACTTTACAGCCGCCATGTTGCACGTTGTTTTGATTGAAAAGCACACGAGCCTCGTTTCCGTGTAAAGTCACCCCATTTATGAAAAAGGTCTGCAAGACGTAAAAAGATCCAAAGAGCAAAAATCCAAGGCAAAGTAGAAACGAGAGACTAAAGCCAAAGCATAATTGCATAACAAAGACGACCCAGCGAAAGATGCAAGTGGTAATGAAATTTCCATTAACATTTTGGATGATGAAATCTAAATTATTGCCAATTTACAAACATCTCAAATTGCATTATACAATAGTAATGAAAATGTTCTTACCGATACTTATACTAGAATTTATTACCCAACCATTTTATTATCGGCGCTCCAGCTCCGACCACAAATAATGACTAGTCCCTGAGCATTACTCCATATGGAATAAAAGCTATTTAATTAGAAAAGTACTCACGACCCAAGACTGGAATCAAACCCGTAACCTTCTGATTACCGGTAACAAGCTGTACGGTTGAGCTACATGGACTTGGACGGTGAGTGAAAGTTAGGAATGATGGTACGACACTACTGCAGTGATTAGGTGAGTCTCTAAATGGCTAACATTCATTTAGCGTCAATGATTCAATTTTGTAAATCAGACAGCATGGTATATACGTTTAACATGAATATGCCCAAGGATTTTGCTCAGAAAAGTTTTACTTATATGTAGCAGTTGAAAGAAATCTAATCCCTCACATTCTAATCAGCGATAACATCCTCTAACCATGAAACAACAGTAGCTCAAATGGTGGATGAGTAGGTTTCAACTATGTGTTTGCTTTATTAGTACTGGAAGTATTTACACTACAATGGGGTTTTACAAAATTTATCTCGTTATTAATAGCCTACTCTTTACTTCGGAAGACTTACTCTTTACATTCCAAGAACTATTAAAACTCGTCCTAGTTCGAGCTGGGTTGCCTTGTTTAAACCTGGCTACATCAAAAATGTCTGCGCTTTTGAATTCTTTTTGGTATATAAATCTTTAGTGACAGATTTTTAGGAAATTCTGTCTGAACTCCGGTACAATGAACGAACCACTATCTATCGCAACCTTCGCTCTGCCATCTGAATCCTAGAAGCTCAATGGTTACAGCGCCAAACTGGAGTTTCGAAGAATTCGATTTTCATTCCATCTAGGGCTTAGAATTTCCCTGTGTTAATAAAAGGTTGTGTCGTAGGGAAATGAAAAAAAAATCTTTTGCGTTTGTAACGATAGGAGTTATGTGAGCAATATGTAGATATATCCATAACAAGATACGATTGGTTACCTGTTTTCATAGGTTTACCGTCAATGTCATCCACTAATACATAAGAAAACAAAACCGTAAATCGACTACAGAAGTATCGGGATCATTTGTCAACAAGCAGCAAGACCGAGAAATCTTGAACGAAGCCTGAGCAAAGAACTATTCGACGAACAACTGTAGAATACTCAACAATAGTAACTCTGAATAGTGAAATCACTTAAACAGAGATTCGACTTTTCGACTATGCTTTAGTCGTCATCAGGAATGCAGAAAAAAACATCGAAATAGTAGAAACGTCGAATCTCTACTAAGGTGGCTCAATACACTACTCTTCCGAAATGTGAAGAATGCAATTTTGAGACCTAAAAATCTAAAATAAAGAGCTGAGGTCGTTGCTATGGCTACAATGGCGTTCCAAAATAGCTTTCGATTACAATTCGATCTAACTTATTTCGAAAAACTTTGGTGACCCCCAATTTTTATTTCATCAAAACTTTCCTCCTAATTAACAGGGAATTTTTTTAAAAATTCTGTAGATTTTTTTTTTTCTAATATTGAAAAAAATCAGGGCTTTTTTTTTAATCTTTAGAAAAAATCCACAGGATTTTTAAAATGATTTTCTATTAATTACCCATCCAGAAGAAAAGTTTTAACGAAATAATAAATGGGGGTCACCAAAGTTTTTTTCAAGATAAATTAGATTGAATGGTAACTGGAAGCCACTTCAAAAGGCTAATGTTGCCACAGCAACGACCTGGACTCCTTATTCGGTCGTATTTTTGGACGTCTAGAAAGTGCTTCTTTTTGTTACATTTAGTTTCATTCTTCTTCCAAAGTGGTTATGTACATGTACTTAGGTCTCAAATTTGCATCGTCTACTTTTCCGGAAAATGTATGTATCCACCTTAAAATGATTTCACTAGTCGGAATTACTATTGTTGCGTATTTTATTAGAATATTCAGTGGTTCCTGTAATTTAGGAACAATTGTCTTGTTGATGATTTGGGTCAAGAATTTAAAAAATAGTTAGGCTAAGTTGCATGGGAAGTCTACAGAGTTGTGGACAGTTTGTCCAAGTGTGTTTACTTTTAGCATTTTACATTTAGCTTAGCTCCGATCAGTTTAGTTTATTTCAGCTTCCCTTGTTCCAGTTTTCTGTGGAATTCAAATATTAATCCTATGCACGGCCTTCTCATTTAAAAAAATACCCCTTAATCAACAGTGATTGTGTGAGTTGACAGTGTGTTTCAGTGACCACAGTGGTATTGTACTCAAATTAGCAATGCTTAAGAGGCTATCCGCGTAAAGGACGGAAAAGGCAGATTTTGGACCTTCACCGGTTTCCCTAATCTTTTATGTTAAAGAAAACAAATATCATATTCCACGAACAAATATCATGTTTATTTGGATTGATTCGAATGTTCTCATATTTTGTGAGAAGGTTTCCGACGTCACCCCAAACTAAACGACTTGCCTTCGGAAAACATGTGACTTAGCTAGTCTTCAACCGAACTACCTGACTGTGTTACATGTTAAAGTATCTTTCCTCAATACTATAAAGCTTTAACAAATGATTTCTAGAAAATTTTTACAGAGCTATAAATGTTCTAAGATAATTATGACAAATTCCGGAATGCGCGTGAAATTAAGTTAGCTGTGGTTGAAAACTATTTTCTGCAAATTGGTCCCCGACCTAGATTCAAATCTATCACAACTCAAAAGTACTATAACCATGCTACAAAGTTGTTGAATAAAATTTGTGGACACTCTCCACTGCGAGCCACACACAGCCCAGCGAGTTCGCCAAATTCGCCATTTTGAACTAAACCAGATGAGGTAAGATGATCTAGGTGACAGACCATTTTCTGAAGAAAAATGTTTCGAGATATCATTATAACCACTGAACTATTGACTTTCGACTACAGATATTATTATATTGCATTTTTATCAAGGTTTTTTTCCCATATATTTTTTTTAAATAATCCTTTTCTCACGTTTAAACAGCAACTGTAATACGATTTTTTCTTTAATTGACATACGAATGAACCTCAAAGTTTGATTTCCGAACAAACATTTTCACTGTACAAATAATTTTCTCTAAAAATAATATCTAAAACCAAGAGTTGTTTCTACCATGCGAAAAAAATTCTTAAGTATCTCTTACACAACTCTCTGCGAAAGCTGTTCCTTTGGGAAGTATTCCACGATGTGCTAACTTGGCGTTTGTTTTAAAAGGCTGACTTGTTCATTTCATTCTAGTTCTAAAACCAAGTCAGAAATTCATGCGATGTTGCGTATTTTGTCCAGACAACCTAATAGCTGTTGCAAATCTAGTAATTTCAGTTTATAATTGTAAATCACGGCCTGACGGTCCGACGACTAATCAGATTTCCGTGGTATATAGGAGGGCCGCGACAGGTACACAATTGTGTATCTCTTCCAACGGAAAAATTGTCTATCTAACGCTTAAGGAGACACCGTCCAAAGCGTCGTCGAAAATACATCAGTACAGCTCAAATACCTTTTGACATTTAAAGAGTTCTGTCTTTCTTTCGTTTACCTTTACCTACAGTTCTTAATTGTACAGAAATTACCTACGGAAATTAGCGGCCTCTCATTTATAAACTTGTAAGTAGATCGGAATGGTTGACCAATAGCCAGGTGCAGGATTTCTTTTCTCGCTTCACACCTACTAGAAGACAACAAGGATCTGCAGAAATTAATCTTGATCGGTGAGATCTGTTGACGAAAGATGTCGAATTGGAAAGACAATGGCTCAAAATATCGCAGAGGTCGCCAACAAAAAGAGATAGCACTGATTTTTTGGTCACCTCTTTACTAGCGCATATCGTTAGAAAACCACTGACGATCTGCTTTACGCCCCCTTAAATGATCATCCAAACGACCTGCGTCACAAACAAACCGTACCCTTCGGTAATGTCAGGCACCGCGACAAGTGATAGAACCAAATGTTGGGATTAGGACAAATAATTATAATATGAAAGATGAGACCATATCCAAATTCGTGCGACCAGCACTTTTAAAAGCATAACATGGCTCTTCACAATCTTGCTGAATTAACACTCAGCCTGTACGATTTCATGCTGAGCACGGCATGATAGAATAGAACAAATTTAATGCGCATTTAATAAACACGACAAGTTTTTTAAATGTAGACATGTTTCAACATCTCATGATGCCATCTTCAGTA
>JBAHVQ010000534.1:1148125-1173775 GCA_036872915.1 Nanipora kamurai | reverse complement strand
ACTTGTACTGAAGATGGCATCATGAGATGTTGAAACATGTCTACATTTAAAAAACTTGTGTTTATTAAATGCGCATTAACATTAGTGCTTTTACGCAGTTAGAACAAATTTAGTAAAACTGACACTCCTGGAGTAAGACGAGGTGGTTTTCACAAAATCTAGAAATTGGGATTAATTTCTGATTTAGTATACATGCACACGTTTTTAATCGCAAACAGAAGGAAAAATTACTGCGGCTACAATTGAATATCGAAAAACACGATTTTTTTCCAAAATAAAATTGTTTCCAGTCCAGACTTTAACATTAAGTGGTCAATATAATATCTTCAAAAATTATTTTGTTCAGATATTAGTCTACCATTGGGACAATCTTATCTTCCAGGCTTCGGTCAAAATAGCAAATCTAGTAAACTCGCAGAGCTCTGTGCGGCTCGCAGCGGAGTCCCCGCAAGTTTTATTCCATAACTTCGGAGAATGGTCTTAATGCTTTTGAGTTACAATAAATTTGAATCTAGGTCAGGTACCACTTTTGAGAAAATAGTCTTCAACTACAGCTAATTCATCCTCTCAATTCATTTATTCAGGAATTAGTTTCTTTAGCTTTCCATACATACAACTTGATAATGACCAGTTTTGACATAACGTCTTTATTTACCAAAATTCCTCTTGATGAAACCATAGAAATTATTCTCGATCTATTTTTTTCCACTGCTAAATATTTTAATGGATTTTCGCGTTTATGAGTTTAAGGAATTGTTACATCTTGCGGTTAAGGATTGATCGGGTAGCTATGGTTTCCCCGCTTGGTCCACTCTTTGCCAACATATTTCTTTCTTATCATGAAAAAATTTGGTTAGACAATTGCCCCAGTGAGTTTAAACCCATCTTTTACAGACGGTATGTTGACAATTCGTTTATTTTGTATAAGTCTCGCAAACATACTGATCTCTTTCTTCGTTATTTGAATTCGCAACACCCCAACATCAAATTCACTTCCGAAATAGAAACTAATAAAAGCTTGCCTTTTCTTGATATTAATATTTCTCGTTCTAATAAATCCTTTGTTACTTCTGTCCACCGTAAACCAACTTTTACTGGACTATTTACCAATTTTGAAAGCTTCTTATCAATTGTCCACAAAAAAGGTCTCATCTACACTCTTTTATTTCGGTATTTCAAATTGTGTTCGCCTTACACAACTTTTCTTCAAGAGCTTACAAAACTTAAGACCTATCTACTTGGGAATGGGTATCCGAAACGTTTTTTAGATCACTGTTTTCGAAAATTCATAGATAAAATTTTAAACCCTCCGCTTAAAGTTCTGACCGTATCTAAGTTGCAAATCTCGATTGTTTTACCTTTCACAGGAAACTATGGATTTCAGATTCAACAACAACTTTCTAAATTAATCACATCCACTTATCCACACATTCGTCTTCAGTTAGTGTTTCGATCTGTTTGCCATCTTTCAATTTTTTTTCCGTTAAAGATCGAACATCTATATCTTTAAGATCCCACTTAGTCTAGAAAATTTACGTGTCAACGACGCAACTCGTTGTACACTGGAGAAACCTGCCGGAATTTCCACACGAGGTTCTGTGAACATATGGGCATTTCATCTTACACGGGAAACAAAGTTTCAACTCACTCTCACTCTAGTATTTTATCACATATGAAACAAACCAGACATACTGTATCCTTCGAAGATACTTTTAATTTTGTCATCCGGAAATTCCCAGTTACACGTGCTTCTAAAGGAAAGTTCATTAATAGGTAAAATGAACTCAATAGCAACATCAGATCTTTTCTTGTAATAGTGTTTTGATTATTTTTTAATCTCTTTGACAGCACTCCTACTCTTCACCTATGAACTCCGGCGTGCCTCATTAATTATTCTGCTTGTCAGTAACAGTTAAGTCAATTAGCCCGAGAAATTATTGCTGTAATCATTTCGCTCTGATGATGTTACTGGTTAGCATTAAGGTATATTATTAAACCTTGATTTCATGGTTTTTCTAGTTTGCTTTAACTGAAAAAATTAGGGATATCGATGAAGGTCTGAAATCTGCCTTATCCGTTCTTACGCGGACAGTCGCTTAAGTTGCAATCAGTGGGGTGGTCAACAAGGTTCTGTTCGTCGACTAAGCGACGGTAAGAAAAGGATATCTAGCTACAAGTAAATTAAAAAAGAAAACCTTTTGAAAAGTTATGCATGTGGTTTTTATCAAACTATTCCCAAATAACAACAGGAACTACATGTTAAATCTTTAAAACTTAATATCTTTTATATAGGACATCGACACCCTTCGCGAACTACAGTGTATTGCATTTCATCCCGCTCCCTGTTCGATTTTGGACTTAATACAAACATTTTTGAAATCTACGGAATTTTGGCCGAAAATAATCAATTTCGCGCTCGTAAATAATTTTCCCCTGGTTTTTAGCGTTTTCTTGACCGTTAATGGGTTAATCTAGAAAGTATAGCCACTATCCATATAATAATTCGACAGATGTTTTTCAGTTTCGCTGTATTGGAATATTGGCCATAAACAGTAAACTCGAAACGTACTTGGAACTCCATCTAGATCATCAAGGGGAACTCCATCCAGGTCTGAACCATCTTTCCTCAACGGAAATCCATCAATGTCCTCAATCGGCATGCTATCCATATCTTCACTCAAATCTCCATTGTCAAATTCCGGCTTCGAAAAAAACCGTTGATCACGAGTCTAATGACGATAAAGAAGCAAATGGAAAGAATCACACTAGTGTGACAAATGTATTTCTCATACCGACACTAGCTAACGTATTTATGAAGCTAAGAGGGACACTAAAATTAAAGTGATGCTCAAGTTAAGAACAGCAGACTATTACATGCACGACAAACAAAAAAAATTACCAAACTACCCTTAAACTTTTACCCTTAACGAGTGTTTGCTGCTGATGTAACTGCATGGCTTGAATTACATAATACGAAGAACGGATACGGATTGGTTACCTTACCGAGCAGATTTCAAATATATATCAGGAATCAAACTTATTTTTGGTCAACGACATTTTGGTCAATAACCTTTTGTAGTCATGAAATGTATATGAAGCGAAAATTAAGTTTATCTTTTTCAAAACAACTTTTAAAACAATGAAGGAACACATTCGGCAGTTTTCTGTTTCTCACTAAATTCTTGAGATATTTCAATTTATTTAACAAATAATTGAGACAATGTGTGACGTCATATGGTTGGTACACTGTTTTTGCCAATTGGATAGTGATATCTCTAATACTGTTCAAAAATATCGTTTGAAATCTTATACCTTGGTTTAGTCTATAGTAATAAACAGTTCCATGCAAAAATATCGATGTCATATAGGAGTTCCCATATCTGTCTTTAAAACAGAATCTTTTAAATTCCACAAAGATAGAATAAGACTTTCTGTCTTCTACATGGTGTATAAAATGATAAAAGCAATATGGTAGACCTATTACGTATGGTAGACCAACTAAAATGGTCATAAACAACCTAATAACAAAAGAATTACACTTTTTCGGTTCCCAAGGTCTAGAAAATAATATATTAGTATGATAATATTTTAACATGAAGCTGTTCAGTATTATGAACTGAACCAATGCATAAGATTGGGTTCCCACCGTTTAACGAATATGAAATTCAATGAATTTTCCAGGACTTTCAAGGACTTTTTTCAGTCAATTCCAGGACCAAAAAAAACTGAAAAAAGTATTTCAAAATGACATGTACTTTGCTTTCTGAGATGACCAACAATCCACCAGCTCTAAAATTTTAATAGATATATTAAGTCCTATTCTCGTTGTTTTATCAGTTATCACAGTAGCGTGGTTAAATTGTTGTCAAAACACTGGAAGAAAATTCCAGAACTTTCAAGGACCTCTACTGATTTTCAAGGACTTTTCAGGCCAGGATCTTTTTTTCAAATTGAAGGACTTTCTAAGATCTTCAACGATCGTGGGAACCCTGTTAAGGTTTCAAGTGATTTTGTTGAATAATCTTGGAGATATAACTTGAATTGGCCAAAATGCTGTACGTCTCACGTGACGTTATATATCAAGAACTAAGGGAGGTACGGAAAAACAGAAGAAGTTGTTACTTTATGATTTTACGAGTTCTTTCGAGTAAGATAAACCCAATTTTCGTTCCATATACACTTTAAATTTGAAGAACGTTAACATTATAAAGTTTAGAAAGGTATGCCAATGTAATTAACACTGTAACCATGGTCAGTTATTTCTTTGTAAAATACAATGCTTTCCAATTAGGTTGCGTTATAGGCGATACATAACAACAGTTAAAAGCTATAATCTAAAGTCATTTGACGATGAAGACAAATACACTCACAATTAGCTGATCTGCAATACTTTTTTGGCCTTGACCTAAAAAAATATTTTGAAGTTTAACCAAAAAATCCGGAGGATAGATTGCCCAAGAAGTCCAAGCTGCCAAGCACTTTAAAACTTGCTTCTGTGAAATTCAGAAAGAAAGGTAATTATAATAGGCACAAACAGCTTTATACTGGATAAACAATACAGAAGTCGGTTGTCGATATCTGTACCGACGATACTACCCTTAGTTATGCATCAGATGTGAGGTGAGCGCCTAAATAGCCTATTTACATGCTGAGACAGGCCCAATAGGGATATTGGGATTAGTGTTTCCTTAATTCCAAGTTGATGATGTTATAATACCTCCTGTATATAGAATCTGGCATGTTATTGTAATATCATTCTGTTTGAAGACGACTTTGACATAAAGTCGAAATATCACAGTTTCAACAATAGTTTTATCTTGCATTGATTCATATCTTGAGTTTTCAAAATGAAACTCTTCGGAATATGTTTTATTTTATACTTTTACTAGTTGTCAGCTGGTCATGGTTTTTACATAATTAAATGTTATACAGATTTATAGGTACAGTCTCGCGCAATGAGAGGGTGAAGGAGGACGTTATTCTCTGTCCAGCTATCTAAGGAATAAAAAGTCTCTTTCTTCTTTTAGAAATTGTCTTTTTAAATATCTGTTTTCCAAGATAAAGATGTAAATCATTTTAGCTTATTGTAAGTGTTTATTTTTATCTGATCGAATATTGTATTATGCATATGTAGCTAGAATTCTTATTTATAACTATCTTATTGGTTCATGTAATTAACCTATACGTAGTTTTATGATATTTTGCATTTATAGTTTTAATTACAGGTCCTCTTGTTATACTCAGCTGAATTACATTAAAGTGTGGCCCTCTTTAAATTATGCTGGTTCATTCGTAATTTAAAACCGACGTTCAACATGGATGGCAAGATAAATTGGGAACCTTGTTCTAGCTCTTGCACTTTGGGGTGCTGTATTGTAGAAGTTGTAACACATGGCCTTTACGAGTTTAATTTACAGCCTCGGTTAATAATATATTTTTATTGCCTGCATTGTGATCTATACAGAGCACCATTCATAAGAGTATAAAACAGCATCTGGTATCTAATGAATACAAAATTACCCGAAACTGTTCGGCCCTCATTCGCGTCTTTACAGCTTGAAACGCGTCTTTTAAATGATGGAAGATTTCGGGCAATTTTGCTTCGAAACTGAAAAGGAGAAACAATTGAGGTAATTAAGGTAATGGTAAGCAAAATCGAGAATAAAAGACAGTAAAAAGTAAACCTTTAGTTAAACTACTGTTTAACGCCTATATCTTCAGAGTATTGATTACCTTTTTCGGTAGAACGAAGCATTACGAACTTTTGCCGTACAGTTGTAAAGAACATCTGAAACGGCATACAATCTGGCAACCTAAACATACAAAATATCAATAGCAAAAAGGATTACCATTTCAATCTCACTTTCAGAACGAAGTTGACAGAAAGGAGGTATGTGCCTCGAGTTAGAAACACATCAAGTGACTCGAATGAGCACAAAAAAGGTAATCAATTTTAATTGCGATACCAATTACTAGTTGAGGCGGGGTTCTACCCAAAAAATGCAAGCATTTTAAAATGTCTTTACGACCGCAGAATTTAAATCAAATTATAGACAACTATCTATCATTTTAAAGCTAATTAAATGAGGATTTCAAAATTTGAAGTTTTATAAACACTTTTGCCACTTAACACATAACAATCGTGGTAAAAGTAACCCGCATTATATATGATCCATATGTGTACTTGAGACAAGGTATCACGCTTTTTACTACAACAAACACTGTATTTGGTATATTGCCCTTAAATAGATGGACTATTAATGGTAATAAGTCATGGTTTTTCTTAAAGTTACTTGCTGGTCGCTAATTTTTATTACTCGATTAAATGCAAACTAGTTTTCAAGGCAAAAACCATAGCCAGCCGATAGTTTGAAAAAGTATAAAACAAAACATACACCGAATATAATCATCTTGTAAAACTCAAGATATGTGTCAAAAAAACAAGAGAGAATGTTTACATGGTAATATTTCAAATTTATTACAAATTCATCATCAGACCAGTCTGATGACGGATTGATCTGATGATGAATTTGTAATAAATTCGAAATATTACCATTTCAACATTCTCTCTTGTTTTTTTGACTCATATCTTGAGTTTTACAAGATGATTATATTCGGTGTATGTTTTGTTTTATACTTTTTCAAGGCAATTTTGGGCTCTATGTTATTGTATCACCTGTAGAATAAAATATAAGTAGAGTAATGTTCTCGTTTGGTCCGTTGATCTTCCTCTTTTTTAACCCTAATCAACTATTACCGTTCTGCAAAATAAGCAACTGGGTAATTATAAGGCTGGTTCCGACACGGTTTGCCGTTTTACACGCGATTAACATTGCATACCGCCTTACACGAAATAAACACGATCATTTTCATTGCAAATTCCGTAATATTTCAACTCGTCCCGATTTAAACAATACTTGTTTCTTGAAATATACCGTCATCTTGACAAGTTTACGACGAATGTAATATCAAAACAAACCGCGAGAAGTGGAGAATGTTCCTGTTACAGAACAAAATCGCACTGAGCATTTTGAAGCAAAATATCACAAAATTTAACCAGTGAAACTGTCATATTATTACTCGTGAGAAGGAAACAAGAGCACCACAAATGTTAATTATTCCTAGCTTACATACATGTACTTTATGTTGTGATTCTTAAAAAGAGTTGGCTGATTTTTCTCCAGCTATGGAATAATGAATTTCTACAAACTCATTTTTAATTACCTAAATTTCTAAAGAGTGCCTTAATGATGTATCGGTCTGAGATGCAAATTAAGCGAATAAATATATTTACGTCTCCGGTAAATAAAATGGATACATTATATCCATTTTCAATGATTAGTTTTAGAATTTAAGTTTTTGAGGTTCACACAGCTTGAAAACGAATATTTTGTCATCATACTTTTTTACATTTTGACGTTTTGAATTGTAATACTACAAATCAAAGTTTGGGATATTAAAAGGAAAACTTTTTAGATTTTAGAATAATTTATGTTTTTCAGATAAACCCCCACCTTAGGTTTCTGCGTGTACTAGTACTGCAAGGAAAAGGTTTTAAGCGTAAGTATAAACCAACTAAATTGGCTGGATAAGTAACTGCATGGTAGGCAACGGTCAAGGAGATGCTACCTTAATATGGGGTGGCTCCATGGGCTCAGTATAGGGCATATCGTTCGTGCCATCTGAAAATGGAAAAAGACACCTCTCCTACCTAGAGTAGTTTCGATCTTCACATTCACTTAATTAGAAAATACATGTACAATGGCGGAATATAGCAATTTCCATAACGCCACCTATAAAGCGAGCTATAACGTGATCTACAAAGAGCTGGTATCGTGGAATATTTTGCAAAATGGTATTAATAGTAGACTTGCATGACTTTCATACAGAAAGCAGGAACGATAGTAAAAACGATAAAAATACATAGAATACCATCAGACACTAAGTTAGGACTATTCAACTTCCATATTTTACATTTTCGAATATTTGGTTCGATATTTCCCGAACATTCGAACATTACGCAAATATTGGCGTGACCTAGAATATGAAAGGGGTATGGATTAGGCAGTAATTGATTCATGTAATATACCATGAAATGTATGTCCGGAGTAACCAAAAACTTCTTAAAAGAACTCAGTAGGGTTTCTGTTCATAAAAAATTTTTCAATTCCAACAATCAATCGGCGTTTTTGCTCTCACCGAAATATCGTCTATTCAGATTCTTCACAATCTAGGACATGTCTGGTCATTCGACTGGTCGTGATGTTCGAAATTCGAACAATCACACTGTTCAGTCAGTATTCGGATTTCAAACATTCTTATTATTCGCCCTTCGAAGCCGAAAGCGAATACTCGAAAATCGTGGACAGCCCGTGTAACGGTGCTTGTGCACCGTAAAGCGGGACAAAGAAATTTACAACAACTTTACAGATAACTTATGACTTCACTTTAATTTTGAAAGGTACAATATCTTGCTGCTTCCACTTTAAACTTATCAGAACATATCCCCTTTAAACCAGTGCTTAGCTGCTTTTATATACAAGATAATAATGAATTATTCAAATGCCCACGTAGCAGCCACAGCCCTACGCCAGATATCATTTTAAACAATATTAGTGCATCTAATTTTTTCCATTTTTTTTTAAGTTAAATTTTGGAAGTTGGAATAAACTGATTTCTTACTTCTCAAAGAAATATCTACAAATCACTTAAAATCATCAGTGAAATGGTAAGTACTAATTTTAGGAGGCAGTGTTGCAGAAGTGTAGGGTTCTGGGAACGCTCGAGAGAAATCAAGTCTTCCTTTGCTACCAACGCTGTCCAAGAAGTGTGCCAAAAAGCCGTAAAAATCTTAGGATAGAAATGATACCTGACACTAACCTCCCGCTCAAGACAAATTCTCGCCTTGCTGTCTGAGGGGAGGCCGAAACATGCAACTTCGAGGGTTTGCGAAAGCTAACATGTATACACAAACACTATGTCAATACAAAACATTAATTACGATACAAAACACATGGAGTTATATAAAATTATATCAATCAGCAGGATCAAACTATTAGTCATATATTTTTATGCTTTATCTTTATTTATTAACACTCACTTTCACTGCAAGAGGAGTTTCTAGGATCGACAGCGACTCAGTCATACAGTCGGATATCTAGAGAAAGCAGCAATACTGTGTAAAACCTTTGGCCGGTTGTATTAATAATAAGCTAGAGTGTTTGACAATCGCTCCATGGCACAAAATACTTTCGCTTTCGGTTTTCTTCTACAAATACAACGACCAGGATTCAAATCTTTTAAAAATCGTTCTATCGTGATGAGTTGTTGATAATTATAATGAATATATGGCAGTCCCACTGGATTGATCATAGATTAAATGTTAAGTAAAGGTAAATTTTTGAGTGCCAGAAATTTTAAGACTAGCTAGGACCAGTCGCGAAAATGCACTCCAAGGCCAGTCGGCTAGGAATGGACTCGCAACCCGGTGACTCTAATCCCCTTGCACAATTTTCGCAGTGAGGGTGGAAATCTCGACGGGCCTGGGGTTAAATTACCCGAGAGATACACAAGAGAACAGAATACTGTTTTGCGTTTTTTACACAAATCGCGAAACCACCTTCACCGCGTCAGAACTTGAACTTCCGATGATAAGTCGGAAAGTCATTGGCTATTCTTCTCTTCCCGATTTTTTAAACTTACGGTAGCCGATGCGCCGAAATCGTTACTAACGTTATTTTTATAAAACTTGTTCGTGTTTTGAGTGGTCGGCAATTCGAAAGGGCAGCAAGGATTCGTCAAATCAAATTTTACGGAAGCTAATAACCACTGGACTAAGCTAGGGTTTTACCTAGGCCTGGCATGGCCCGGTTCAAATTACCACGAAAACAAGCGCTTGGATTGAACAGTTCAAACGGCTTGTAACTGAGTAAAATTTACCGGGATCTACGACTTCATTTAACGACAGTAGACTTTATATTTACATTTTATCGAGATCAACGGCAAATCTTTTGATAAGCGATGAAACAGATCTCCGGTTTATGGTTAGAAACGAACATTCTAAATGTATTCAAGACAGTCTCACCAAGCATGGTTTAAAATGCACGGAAAAGTCTCCTTTCACCAAGCGTTCTTTTAGTGTTTACAAAAGTAAGACATAAAACCTGATTAAAATGTGCGGATGCGCCAGTACCAAAGTTTGTTTAGCTTGTATTATCTGTAAAACTGCTGGCATTTCTAGGCTTAAGTTAGCCTGTTCCACTTGGCCACAGAATATGGTGTGAACGAATCCACTTTTAGTTAAAACTGCCTTTAGCCAGGCCCAAGCCAGGCCCAGGCCGCTGGTGGGAACGGGACTTAAAGCCGTGTTCGAAAGGTTAAACCGCCGATGACGTTAATTTTTTAACTAGTTTTTGTTCATTATCGGAAAGCGATGTTATAAACTGTTAATGGTTTTTCTGTAGTCACCCAAAAACTTAGAAAATTGGGTATCCTCTCTAACAACTACGCGAATTTCTGTGCTTGATGTCCAAGGCATTTCTGTGTTTCTACGATATTTTTTATCATAAATGTTTCCGATAAAGTCAATTAAGGGACCTGAGGATCGACAAAGATAAATATCCGAAAGGATTGTTCTAAAAACTGCTAAACAACAACGAAATGCCTGAAAATAATCTTGTGAATAATCTTTTTATTTTACGTATCCCCCATCAACCTAATTAAGCAAAATCTTATGTAAAAGCCGATGTGTTAGAAGTAACTGTAATTGTAAAACCATACTTTAGACCACCAACCCACCATGTAACAGGTCTAGATCAGAGCATCAGTTACTTTAATTGACATAATGGGTTTTTTTGGCGTTTGTTAAAGTGTTAAAGGCAATTATTTCTAAACGTGTTGGTTCAAAAACAATATTGGGAAAACGGAAACGGCGAACGTAAATAAGGACACAAGTACTATAACAAAATTTCCAAATACAGCAGTTGGGCATTAAGTGGCCTAAGCAGCAGATTTTTACTTCCTACGTTATTACAGTTCAGGGTTCGACAATCCCTGTAACGGCACGAATTTCTTTACCTCAGATGTTGGATAATTTATTTTCGCTTTTGGATTTCTTTTCAGTTGCTATTAAGCAATAAGTTTAATTTTAAATTATAGAGATTTCCTGACTTGTTTTTTTGAAAGCTAAACACAAATGCAGTTCATGTAGGAGCTTGAATTATATCAGATGACCAACAAACGTTCGTCAAGCTCATGATCTTAGAAAAACGATTTCAAAGCCTAGACAGGAATCGAACCCGCAACCTTCTGATGGCCGGTGAGACACTCTAATCATTGAACTACCAAGACTCAGATGGTGAGCTGAGGTGCAAGTTCGTCACAGACGCAACCTAAGCGGAAGCCAAGATATGACATGTTTCCATCGTTATCATATCGTGCCCTCCGCTTAGGTTGCACGTGTGACGAACCGGCACCTTAGCCCACCATCTGAGTCTTGGTAGCTCAATGGTTAGAGCGTCTCACCGGTCATCAGAAGGTTGCAGGTTCGATTCCCGTCTAGGGCTCAGAAATCGTTTTTCTGAGATCATGAGCTTGAGGAACGTTCGTTCGTCGCCTAACGTTTTTTTGTTGATTGCATTAACTGTCCCAGGTCCAACAGGTAAGCTGTGCAGCTACGAGATTCGTAGTTGTAAAAAGGGAACGCGATTCTCACAAATCTCTCAGTTGTAATTGTTAGTTACATACAACTACGTATGTGGAATGGATGAGTTCTTTACTAATACAGTTGGTAACGTTGGTGAAGCGTATAAAGTATATTACAACGAATATATTCAAATTCTTAAATCTGTTTAAAGAATCCCGCTATTTGGCACAACAGGAAGGGGCTTGCGGCACATATCCTGAATATCGAATGGTAAAACCGATGGTTTTCAAGTTCATTTTAACCAGTTACATGTTTACCTCTTCAGCGGCTTCAGCATGGTCTATACACCATGTCATACACTCAGCAATCTTGCTCTTTTCAGACACTAATTCTCGTAACATATTTTCCAGCTTATCTCTTTGTCTGTAAAAAAAATTATTATTGTAGTGATCTGATGACAGACACTTTCGAGAAGTAGCGTTCAGTGGTCTATTAAAGAGACCATAAAGATAAGTGAGTGAGCAGAAAGTGATCTGTTACGTTGTACGAGTATGAAGCAGGATAAATGAACATGTTATAGTAAATCAACTTGAAACAGCAGAGGGTGATCACTTAAGACTAAGTTTTATTATGTTAACAAGCATTCTGCATCTGTTGCCCTTGATTGAAACAAACGAAAGCTGATCGACCCAACAAAAGCAGCTGATGAACACAAAGGCCTAAACGCTTTATTACTAATTTTACCGCTGCGAATCTGGCAAACCTTCTACACTAAAAGGGGGCAAAGTGCGCGAAATATTCCGAACATGGACACAAAAGGAATATAATATAATTGTTAACGTGCTTACAACATATTTCGAACCGGAGAAGAGCCAAACATACTAATCTATATGTTCTGGCAAAGAGACAACGATAAATGAATCGTTGCCCAAATTTCACAGTAAGTTGAGGCGGCCGATAGCAGGGGCGAATGCAGATTTTTCCTTGACTGAATCATTTTCTTCATTATTTGTAGGCTTTGGAGGAATATACGTACTTTTGGAAAATGTTAAAACCTCCATGTTTCTGCATTTTTGCATTTCCTCCATTATTAGAGCATGTCCAAACAAAAACCGGGCCGCACAGTAATATCCATTAAAACCCACTTTATTTGATTTATTTACATACTAAAAACATGCATAAATATGAAGTTTTCTACTCTGGTTAGTCGTTTATTGCTTAACCGTCTTAACTGTTATCATAAAAGCACTACTACCACTGTTATATGTAGTAAGTACACTAATTTAGTTAATGCAAATGAACTGAAGTGTACATTAAGTTCAATCATCACTAAGAATATTTGCCATTCTCATTCTTCTGGGATGGAGTCTGGCAAACAGGTCTATTATTTCTTCTAGGTCCAATGAAATGTCTTGATGAACATACATAAGCGCCAAACCATTTAATCTGCCTTGCCTCATTGCCCCTCTCAAATAAATTTTGAATTTCTTAAACAGGATATGGACCTCTCACAAGAGCATGCTGTGACTGGTATTGTGGCCAGAACCTGTAAAATGGTGAAAATGTTTGGGAAGGATGCAGGATCTACAAATTTAAGTGTGTCTGAAATTTTCTCAGAGATATCTTCCTGTCTTTGCCGTTTTTCAGTCAACAGTCTTTCTCATAAATCTGGTTCAGCTGGTAGGCCTGCCTGGTTTGGCATATCTTCGGCATGAATTTCGAAGTGTTGCCTTCCAGGTGGATCAGTTCCCTAACGTGATGGATGGGACAGTTGTAAAACCTCTGAGCCATGTGGCGACACCGATTCAAAGACGAAAATTCGGTATCCGACCACACACCGAAAATGGCCAGCCCAAGAGTCCATCCAGTATCCCCCTGGTATTGGTGAAAAGAACACCACTATATCTGTTTCGCGCCAAAAACTACCCGAGGGTGCCAGCCGAAAAATCCCACACAAGACTTCCAGGTACGCTCAATTTCTTAGGCAATTTTAATAAATACGATGGTTAACGACGATTCGTAATGTATTATTTACGTTGCACAGAAGACTGACATTTGCATCAAAAATCATTGCTGAAAATCTTCATTTTGCTTAAGAAATGGTCGTTGAAAGCCGGTTAAAATTAGAGTTACGCCAATGTTTTCTTACGTGATTTTATAACAAATGTTTCGTTTATATGACGTGAGCCAACGGCTCTTTGGCTATTTTTCTGATGAAGTCCTCGGTCAACATCTCGAGAGCGTAGCGATAAAATAAGACACGGAGTTACAAAAACTTGACATAGTTTATCGTCGAAATGATCCACCGAGATCACATAAAACTTCGCAAACGGATTCTGACAACTAAACTATATAATACGGTACAATTTACACTGGCATTTTCGTTAAAGTGCCTATCTCACCTGTGGGGATTTTACATATTCGTACTCTCTGGGTTGTTCTGAGTAAAATTGCAATATATCTTGCCGCTGGAAAATTTTATTTTCGATGAGTTTTTTTGCTGTCGAAGTTGGAGATTTTGATGTTTTTTTAAATCATGGCCGTGTGAAAAAAATGCCTACTCGTGTGATAACGAGTAGGCATTTGTAACCTCGGTAGAGGAACTCCCTCAAAACAGTGTATTATGATTTACATAGTAAAACGCAAAGGTTTTTGTGCAGTTTGCCCGATTTTTCACAAACGAGCCTTTGTCGTTGACGCAAAATTCTCTGATGTAAACACTGTTTCTTTCGCTAAAGGAGTTCCTCTATCGACGTCACAAGTGCCCACTCGTTGTTAGTTTTTTCCTTCCGGCTATGATTTGAAATACCCTCAAAGTCACCAACTTTGACAGCGAAAAACTCCATGAAGATGAAATTTTCCAACAAGAAGATATATTGCAATTTTGCTCAGAACAACCCGGAGAATACGAATATGTAAAATGCCCACAGGTTAGATAGGCACTTCAAATGTTGAAATGCCAAAAAGTCACGGCACTTACGATTATCGTATTTAAGATCAATGTCAATACGTCGTAGACTTTTACCTGTCGCTAAGTAGTCCTTTCTTTGATGTTTTTGCGGGCTTCGGGTCTGGTAACTTTTTTTCTTCTTTAGGTTCTTTCCTCTTTTCTGTCTCTTCGGCAGAATTTTCACTGGACAAATACGATGTACAATTGGGAGGTCTCCAGATCGAACCATTCTTAAACATTCGAAACTCCTTTGTTCTCCATTTTGTTTGGCTGTCTCCCTAAGGAAATTAATCCAGTCTAACGTAACATACCGTTACATACCATACCATACCATGCCATACCATAACGTAACACGACAAAATCCATAGTTATTGACCACAAAATATTTAATAATTTCATGTATAAAATAAATAATATGGCGAGGAGACCCCATGCAACCACCGAACCGATTTGATGGTGTCACCCTGTAGATCCAAAATAATTAATCCAATATTTTAGTCTTGCGCAATGCGTTTGTATGGCATAAATATTTATTTTGATGGAAGTTCTATCAAAGTTTTCAAATCAACAGAGACTGAGTGCATCTCATATACGGTGGCAGACAATTTCAGATTTTTGGGCCTTACAAAGCAGCTTTTTTTCCCAGCATACTAGAATTGAACTTGATCACGAGGACTGGAGGACAAATCCAATACGTATTTGCTAACAATGCCTTGTCCTAGCGACATTACTTTTATCGTTGTCCTCCTCTACATCTCGCTAGCAAATTATTTCGACATGTTAAGAATGGATCTTTCGGGAAATGTCACGCACCGCAATATTACATGCCATTAAACTACTATATATAGTACAATGTAATTAGAGATCAAAGGAAATTATCAAAAACGCTTTGAGGTGTCTATCCTTGGCATATAGCCTTAAATAACATAAAGCAGAGGAAATCAACCGCAAAATATGGTGTTTTGCTATGCTGTTAAACTCAAAGAACGGCGATGGCTAACAAATGAATATTTTGTTATTGTTTTATAATCCAATCAACGTGATTGGACAATTTTTAGTCTTTAGCGCTTCTTCTCGTTACCCAATTCAACACACGTTATTAACCCTTTACTGGCCACCGCTGACATTGGACACATAATTTTCTGGCAAACGAATGACGATTTTACTTGTCAAAGGGAAACCTCCTGAAGACCCCATGTAACCTAGCCCTTTTTGGTAGATAAGATTCAACTTTCCTTGCCGGTATTTCTGTGTATCAAATGTAGTTTCGCGAAGCAGGCCTCTTGTTAACTGGCCGTAATCAGTTGAATAATATCCTTATTTAAATACCCTATAAATGTCACACAACCAGTTTGTAGAGGAATCTAAAGTGTTTGGGGCGGAGACCTTCTACCTCAAAACCTATCTAGATAATTGCTTGATAAAAAATCGTTTAAGGGTAGGAGCTCATTATAACGCCATTAACGTGTGATTTAGTTTACAAATGCTCAAGTTAGTTTCAACGTCACCGTTTAAGTTTTCTTAAACTTCTGAGCATTCAAATTCATAAGTTTTCCAACATTCCAAAATAAAGTTTAAAACAAAAATTTAAAAAATACAAGATTCAGTCTTTTTATTACTTGTCAGATGAAGTTTATTAACGGAAGTCAAATTGATCAAAGGATGTTATACCGTGCAAGCTTTATTTGGTTCATGTAACTATGACATTTTCGCAGCAGGTAATTTTATATAACTATGCATGTGTTTGGAGCATATTTGAAATCCATTGCATAGGTCTGAATTAATACGTAGTCAAAGTTATGTAGTGACAGAACAAGCTCTGGTAGCATATAACACTTTATGTCATATAACACTTTTAACACTTTTTTTTTAGCACGGCTTACTTTGCAGCCATAAAACAAGCATAACAACGTTTTAGATACCTGAAGTATTGAGAACAATTTCCACCTGTAGTAAATGTGCTCAGGACTTTGATTATCAAACAGAAATCTGGAACAAAAACATTGTCTGTAAATAAGGCACTTAAAATAACTAGTGCCTTTTGGTTGCACAAGAAGTATAACTACTATACTCCACAAACAAGAATTCAGATTAAAACTTTTGAAATTACGTAGCCAACCATACAGTATATGAAACAATAAGGAAACAGAAAGATGAAAAAAAAAGATAATCTTTTAAAGAAAAAACAAACCAAAAACTAAACGATTCAGGGTACCTAAAGTTAAAGGAAACTTTAGTTACAGTATGATATTACAGCCATAAAAATATAAATTTAATGAATTATAGAAATGCGACAAAGGACAACATTACCTGAATTGAGGATTATTTAATTCCCTGTTCATTATCATTGCTTCAAATATGGGTCCTTCCAGGATTACAAATTCTATGGTACGGTGGATCAAGTGAACAAGCGGTCTGTTAAATTCAAACGCACAAGTTAATAACTGCATCCGATTGATTTGGGTCTCATCTTCTAGACGGTAACACACATCTTTCTTTCCTTCATGTCTCAGACATATTAACTCACGCAGATTCGTAATCTGAACCAAGTGCCAAAAAAATGCTAAAAATAGCCCCAACGATTTCCCCAACTGATCAAAATTGGGTTCCCCCAAACATCGATCTGTTTCTCATTTCGTTAACTACAGAACTCTTTAAACTGGCAAATCTTTGCTTTTGGGTTTGCACAAAACAAGCCAAAAGAGCAAATAAACAAACACACAAATGAGCAATAAAAAAACATACAAACAAACTAAATAAACAAATCTACAAAAATCTACACGCCGACCGACTTTATCCTTACTCCCACCAGACGAACGAACAAACATGAAATAAACAATGGAAACAATGCATGGCGACGTAAGGCAAGGTCTTCATGCCAGTTACGAGACCTTTTATGGTTACTGAAGTGACGAAATTACAACTATCATCAAACTGTATCGAGGGAGCCCAGCGCGGCAATCCCAATGGTCCATGACATTGTATCAGAATAGGCTATTCAGCATATCAAACTATGACGTCACGGTTTGAAAAATCTTCGAAACTTATCAACTAAGAGGTAAAACCATGATTAATGGCATGCTGACGAAAGTGACAACCATCATTGTGAACTACACCTGCCATTCATTTTGATATCTCAAAGCAAGAGCATTATTTTTCGCGAAATACACGTCATGCATACTTCGACGAAACGGAAATCACCAAGACAACAAACCACCCCAAAAATACGACAACTGAAAAACTCCAAATATAACACATCAGAATAAAAAACAACGTAAACAACAATCATAAGAATAAAATAAGCAAATAACTAAAATAAAATCAATAGATAAAATATATAAATAAATAAATTAATTAATAAATGAGAGAAATAAATTACATAAATAACATAAATAAAAAATTTTTATAAAACGGAATGATCATTGTGAAAAAAGATTGCCATTTAGAAAATGTATACATGATGCATAGCACATGACCAAGGAAGATTTTGACACGTTTACCAAGGACCACGTGTGAGTAAAGTTAGCAAAAGACTGTCCACGAAGTCGTAGTCTAGTGATAGAGATAAGGAGAAGTACCTTTCTGTCGGGATAACAACTTTGACAATCGCGTTGGCTAGAGTCTACAATTACCACAGAACATTTTGTGAGTAACACAATCCAGGCAAATATTGCGTCGAATATTACTGTTATCGCGCTGTCTAACTTTGACCAATTCCGGGTACTTGAGGTCAAAAGCCTACTATGGGCGATACTGGCGTATGAACTGATACAAAAAATTTCGTCGCTTGGACAGTAAGATAGAAACAAAACAAAAAGAACTTCTTCAGCATCCGGCAACAGGACTTTGTAAGACATGTACATGAAGACTTTGCAAATTAACAATAAAAGGTGTGTGATTATTGTAGCGTAACTCGGACGATAGAAAAAATATAAATCTCTGAATGGACAATTAGAGCCCAGACGCTTATGACCAATGCCATCCCTGTATTCATAGACAGACAAGGTTTTCACTTTAGAAATCATAATTTTTTGTCACCTCTAAATGGTGCATAGCTTGTTTACACTTAGTTACAAATGTTCTACACGGTAGATGAATAGTCACATGTTTGAACTATACATTTACACATTATACGTTTATTACGGACCACGTGAGAGTAAAGTTAGCAAAACACTGTCTCGAAGTCGTAGTCTAGAGATAGAGACGTGAAGTACGTTTCTGCCTAAATTAGTTCCCCGACAATCTATTTCAGTTAATTACTCACTCACTATATACAATATGCCATAAACTCGGGACATCGGACCATCACTACATGCTTCGCTTACCTGATGACTAATACCATTCATATCAAAAGTTTCGGGCTTGTCATTTTCTCGATCGTTTGACTTCTTACGAGGTTGAGCATTGAACGGTAAACCAGATGGTGGAGGTGGTTTGTTTGCTTCTTGCATTTCCGGAGGGATGTAGATTGGATGGGGTGGAATGGGTACAGCCTTACCCCATCCCAATTTCATCTCATATCCTTTGATCTCTTTCCCTAATAATAGAGATGAAAGAGAGAAAATGAAAACCTAGTCACAGATACTCGTTACACTCACACGAAATGTATAAATGATAAGCATAAATGATATTCACAACACGTTTTCGACAAGATATTCACTGCTCTTTGATGCTGAAGTTGCTTCGGACGCACCAGGAGAGTCAAAATTAATCCATGAGCTAATGTGTCTGTATTTAATACAGGATTTTCATCTTCGTACATAACACACCAGTCACATGAAAAGATACCCTCTTGCCGAACTTCGGTACACCATATGACTTTAATACATAGATTTAAAGTCTCCATTAAAGTTACCCGGTCTTGTTTCGCACATTGACGGCGTTTAGACGCAAGTTAGTCTACCTAAGGAAATTGCTTTGCACACAGACGCTTTGGAGTTGCGTAGTGCAATTGGTGGGTCTAGGAAAATCTGTAAGCCGTATAATGTGTAGGTAAGTCCGTCAGCAACGTTGATTTTAAAATAAGAGGACTAAATTCGAATGAGGCCCAATCGCTGTTGCAGAAAACTTCTCTAACAGCCCCAAACAGGAATCAAATCCAAAGTCTCGGTGCTATTTCTGACTGTTCTGGCAATGTATTGCAATGACTCGGGGGTATAGAGCGCTGGTACGTTTAGCGGGGGATCTGGAGTTCGATTCCCTATTGCGACACTCAAAAACTTTCCTACACCTGCAATTTGGCCTCATTCGAACTTAGTCCTCTTGTTCAAATTGCAAGTCGTGACTTCTTCGCGGAACCCATCAGTAAGAGGAAATCGAAAGGTAAGTCAGACCAACAAAACCCGATAAGTTCACTTTATCTACTGTAGCAATCGAACTTTCCAATACGATGATATAAAAGTAGAGTGTTACGTAAGTAGGGTTGAACGACGTGTATAAAGCCAAGAGTTAGCGATCTGCCAAAAAAAATTAACATAGTAAAACTGGCGTTTCGAGGGAAAGTCCTTCGTCGGAAGGAACTGACGGAAATTGAAAATAACTACCCAATATGAATGTTCATGTAGTTGTACATGTACAGTCAAACCTTTCGATACGGACACCTCTTTATTGCGGTCACTCTGTTAGGTCCCGCCAAAATGCTAACTTATTTTCTTCAGAAAATACCTCTGTAATACGGACACTCTCCAATAAGGACAACGGACACTTTATCACGTCCCCAGAAAGAAAAAACTCTTTAATCAGGACACTCATATTGTGAGACACAGCAAGCATTTCCTGTTAAGCGATTCAATTGTTACGTTTAATTAATTTTGACACCCCAGCTTGTGTTTATTTTCGCTTACACGTAAGCATTTCTACAATCTTGCGATATCTTATTTATCTAAAGACAATAGTAGTCTCACGATGCAATTGTTGTTGCAACGTCGAAGGCAAGTGTAGTGTAATAAAGGCTTGTGCTTGAAACATTCCCGCGAATACTGTAATATTTGAATGACGTGTTAACATAACCTTTTTCAGAACTGCGTTGCAAGTTGCGACAAAAATTGCCTCGTGTGACTCGGATTTAAGAACGACAGCCGTATAGATGTACTTTTGCCGAATAATCTATTAAAAACAGAACAAATGCAGTACAAATAAAAATTCCGAACAAGAATTCTCTCATAATAAAAACATTTGGGTCGCACTATAGTCCATAAAAGTGTTAACATGAGTTAGCGCTTTGTCTTTGAAGGCTTTGCCCTTGCTGACGGTTTTCCAGATGCAGCTCTCTTCCGCCGTCTTGTTTTGTTATAAACGTCAAGCTCCTCTTCAGTCTTGTTGCTTCTTTTTGCTGCATTTGTGGAAAGTTCAAATAGACTTTCTGAACGTTCCATAAGATTCAGTTTTTGGCCCACTAAAAACATACTCGCACGGTATCTCCATACCATGCCCACCACCTCGGTTGACAGCCTTGCCGCGCACCTCGACATAACCTGTGGCTCCTGCTTTGATAAAAAATGCTTTACTAAACCTGCACCATCCCTAGCGTTAGACAGGCCTAAAGGAATATGTCCAACCACGCGATTATCTTTAAGGACTGATATTGTGTTCTTATCTCCTGGATTTTCGCGTTCTTGTTCTAAAGCAAGTTCGTCGCCGAAGCATAGAGTCCACCAGTCTCTGTAGACGTGAAATCCTCGTATCCAGGACAAAATTGACAAAGTCTGGCTATCATTCATTGCTTGTAGCTGTAGGTTTAGAAGTACATAGGCCTAAGATCTCTTTACTCAAAAGAGTTAAAAACACATATGTTTGTCTGAATCACCTGGATACCTGAAACAAAAGTTAATAAGACACACCTATACTTCACACCTAGCTCTGCCGATAAAATACTGTTTTTGTATTTCTGTATTTCAAAACATCAACACAATTGCCAAAATTACTTAGCCAGGCATGCCCTGTGTCGGTTGCGTACTTTGAGTATAGTCATGGCTTTCAAACGTAAAAGGAAAGAATTGACTTTACTAGAAAAGGTAGAAGTAATAGAGTTTAAGAAAAAGAATACACGAGCTGGCATACGTGCGATAGCAGAAAATCTTCAGTGCGGAAGAACTCAGGTACATACAGTTTTGACGAATCAAGAATAGCTTCTAGAGCAATTTGCGGGTAACGGGAATGCCGATGGTAAACGGGCACGTGAAGTTAAATTCCGTGACATCGATTCAGCGGTTGTGGAGTGGTACAGAAAAGTTCGAAGTAAGAATATACCAGTAACAGGGCCCATGTTGCAAGAAAAAGCATGTCAAGTAGCAGATCAAATGGCATTGATGAACGAGTTTCGGGCTTCACATGGTTGGTTTGAAAAGTTTAAGATTTGTTACAACTTTAAATGAATGACAGTTTGTGGCGAGTCTGGAGAAGTAAGGGAAGAGACCGTAGAATATTGGAAAGAACGCTTGCCAGTGATACTAGCAGATTGCAGTCCCCAAGATATTTTTAACATTGAAGAAACTGGTAAATTCTTCCACGCTCCACCGACAAAGTCACTTTCCGACGCAGGAAAAAGGTGTACTGGTGGCAAGCAGTCGAAAGAGGGACTGACGTGTGCATTTTTCGTTGACGCATCTGGAGGAAAAGAGAAGGCAATCCTGATAGGAAAGTCAGCAAAACCTCGTTGTTTCAAGGGCATTAAAGATCTAACTCTGCTTCCATGCACTTATTTTCATTAGGAAAAAGCATAGATGGACTTTGACATTCTTGATGATATCTTGTGCAAACTAAATCGCCGGCTATTGCGAAACGATCGTAAAATTCTTTTGTAATTGGATAATGCCCCATGCCATCCATACGACATAAAAGGTCGCAACCAGAACATTAAGATCGTGTTTCTGCTGCCAAATTGTACATCAGAGCTTCAGTCGCTAGATCTGGGCATCATACAAGCTTTCAATAATGACGCACGTGGTGAGCAAGATTGATGAAGTGAACACAGCAGCTGAAGTTTGTCGGTCAATCAACGTTCTGTAGGCTATAAGATTGCACAGGCATGAGAAGCTGTACAGTCCTCCGCAATCGTCAAATGCTTTGCTAAAGCTGGAGTTTCAGATACGACAGGAGATGTTGTCGAGGATCAAGCTTCGCCTCATGTACAAGACCCGTTTGCTGATCTTGATGAGGATGTCTGTTTAACTGACAGTTTGCTCCAAGAATCATGTGGCCCCGAGATAATATCTGTGCAAGACTTTATCGCGTGCGAGAGTTCTCTTCCCCTTACCGTGAACTTGAACAATATTGGGAAGATAAATTTTTGGCAAATCTGACAGTTGGCTCTGCAAGCGATGACGAAGAAAGTGATGACAACGACGTCGAAGAATTGTCTCCTTCAGAATAAACTAAACCAGAACCAAATATTAAATCTCTTAGACCGGCAATGAACGAGTTGGAAGAAATTTCGGTATTTTTGGCTGAGAGCGCAGGTGCCTCACAATTGGCTGACGATCTCTCAAATATTATTTCTACCCTGCAGTCTTTGTCTGTGGAAGAAAGGCGCGCAAATTTAGTGCAAAAATCCATAAGGGATTTTTTTAAATCCCAGCAATAATGACAGTCTTTAACTGCATGTGTTTATTACTTTTAAAATAGCTTTGTCAACGGGAGAATTGTATAAATATACTTTTGTTTAAGAGAACTTTAAGATTAAATGTTCCAAACAACACAACTTCCAAAAAATACCTTTGCGAGTAAGAGCTTATTTTACAAACACTGTTAATTTAATGCCATTGAGCCCGCAAAAGTATGTTTTATATATAGTAACGTCCACTAAAACCGCTCGTGTCATATTTCGGGGTTCCTCTATAATACGGACACTTCTCTGATACGGACACCTCTCTAATACGGACATTTTGCTCTGTCCCTTCGCTTTCCGTATGAGAGAGGTTTGACTGCATGTCAGCTGTCTCTTCTACTTTCGTACTTGACTATGACAACCCTTTCTCAAAATGCTAAGCTTTTACGCAAACCTACCTTTTAATGCAGTCAGTGCCTTGTCTCCATCTTTTCGTTTCATAAATGCTACAAAACCACAATTTCTATTCCTCGCTTTCTCTTCTTCCGTCCTCGGCCACATAATTTTCACGCTAGCTAGCGGACCATATTGTCCAAATAATTTCATCAATTGTTCTTCATTCATCTATAAGAAAAGTGCAAATTACATTGCGGGCAGTGAATGTAATAAACAAAAAATAGTTGTCATCATTATAACACATGTTCTCTCTTCTTTCCCCCCTTTTTACTCTCCTACCATACCTAAATTACACATTGTTACATACCTCTGGACTTATATTCCCTATGTAAAGATTTGTTGTATTAGGATCACCAGTGTCATATGAGCCATAGCTGTAAGGTTCCTCTAAAATAGAAAACGTAAAACGACAACGTTGAAATAGTTCAACGAAGTTCATCGAGTAACACAGTACATGAACAAAATACCATGGAATGGTCCCATCAAGAGTAACATGACGATGCTGCACTGAGAATAAAAATTAAAATTTACGGGGTTTCAAAAATTAAAAGTTTTAGTTAGTAGAACTTAGATTTTCAATATGACATGGTATACTCCTGTCCCTAAAACATAAAAGCATCATCTAACTGTAATTGTTCTCTGACCAATAATAAAATACTCCTCTCAACTGTCTTTAATAATACGATTATTATTATTATTTATTGCGATTGTTCCGTATATTCAAGGAATTACGAAACGTATTAAAAGAATCTTAGGCAGTTTCAACGTAAAAGTTGCCCAAAAGCCACTCTTGACGCTGGGACATATACTTGCAAAGCCTAAGCATCGTGTTGCGAAGAATCAGAGAAAAGACGTGATTTATTCCATTCCGTGTAATGACTGTGATCAAGGGCCAGACTAAGCGTCAGTTTGGAACGCACTCAAAAGAGCAACAAAAGGCAGTTTTCTTTTCAAAACAAGAAAATTCCGCTTTGTCGAAGCACGCGTGTCTAACCAACCACACGACTGCGTGGGAAAATTCAAAAATTAATAAATTATTATCACCATCCACGTTACCCTCAAAGACGTTGTCTGGAGGCGTGCCATATCAATTGCGCCCCGCTCCATTGAATCGCGATGATGGTGGTTTATAACGGAATGACTATTTGCATGTCGTTAATAGATGCTAATATAGATGCTAAGGATATAATCAGGGACCCCATGTTTAGATCAGTCATCCCTGATGAAGACACTACAGGGTTCTATCTAGGGTATCTGAGGGGTAGAAGCTTCCCCCCAAAACGCCCAGCTCCCCCCAAAAAAAATATTATCATTACAGTAATGTATATAAGTAACTATATCGGAAAAATCATCCAGACGCGACGAGGTCAGTGCAGATGAAGTAACTATTCATGACAAGAAACATGGAGTATTACAAACTGCTGGCCTTACAGCAGGTTCGGTTATCGGTTAATTGTGTCTCAAAATGTACCAGATTGCATCTCAGCGTATATTCATTTCAAACATTTCTGGGGGGCATGCCCCCGGCCCCCTCTAGGAAGCTCGTGGCTCCTGGCCACTCGGGACTTCTCCCCCAGACGAGAAATCCTAGATAGAACCCAGCACTAGACAGGAGTGTCGAAACGTTGGGTCATGAACGGTACTTTTGTAAGCTATGTTCAAAACTTTTTAAGCCAGAGTAGCGTAAAACCATGTCTGATGGCCGTGACGTTTAACAGCTAATGAACTAAAGTGGTCTTCAGGCAGCATTCACAGATAAATAGCTTCTTGGCTGCTGACATATACGTTTTTTGCCAAAAGAGTAAGGATCTTGACGACAGAAAAGGTACGTGTAGTCATGGACGAACTTTTAGATACACATAAAACAATGAGGATCTCTGTCTAAGAAGTGCTTATGGCCTCCACTGTACCGTCCATCTTGAATCTATTGACCCTCAAGATAACAAGCCGTTCACCCATCTAAATTTCGAGATCCACAACTGAGTAGAAAGCCTGCTCATGTGGGAGCTTGGTAAATATCAGAACAACAGAGGACGTTCGTCAAGCTCGTTTACT
>JBAHVQ010000534.1:1134326-1148025 GCA_036872915.1 Nanipora kamurai | reverse complement strand
GTATGGGCATTTACAAGGCGAGCCGTAGTAAATCCCATACAGTTCGGACGCGAATATTGTAAATTACTTATCCAATGGATGCATCTTAATGTGTATATTTAAGAATTATTTTAGGGCTAGGAAACATTTGAGCCAAGTAATTCGAAGGAAAAGGTAACAGGGAATTAAGACGATCCTGTATCCATATTTACATTTTTGTTTTTGCTTTACCAGGTATTAATGAATCGGGTAAGTAAATAGTTAAAATACATTGTAAAGAATAACTGAAATTAATCTACAATAAGTTTATATTTGAACAGCTAAACAATATTTTTTACTGACCATTCCCCAAAGAGGTCTTTTTACTTACAATTTACAACATATAAGTACAAAATATAAACTATATGTAAATATCAAAAATACATTGTTAAGGATATCTAAAATTAATCTATAGTAATAACAATAATATATTTATATCATTAGATCTATATTTATAGAACTTAAAATAAAACTTTATACTAAAATTATGATAAAAATATGTTCGGAATATCCGCCTTGAGTTTGTGTTTGAAACCAGAAATTGTTTTGCTTAAATAGAGATCATTCCACAGGACTTTAATTCGATGATAAAAGGACCTCTGGTCAGTTTTTAGTTTTAAAAGTGGAATGTTCAGACGATGAAAATTTCTTGTTGATCGTCCAATTACGCTTCTTCTGGTTACAAACTGAGAACCCAAATAAGCAGAAGCCATACAATTAGTGCATGTGGAAGCTAGGTTTGATCGCCATAATACAGTTGAAATTTAATAGGAATGCAGCATAATTGCTTCAGTATTGGAGTGACATGATCGTATTTTCTTGCACCGTTCTTAAGCCTGACCAGAAAAACATTACTTTACAATCCCCGTTTCCTATGTAATTCTTGGCCCGAAACAATTCTTTTCTTTTTCTCTTTTTAAAATTGCAACAGCGGTGTATTTCGACCATGCAATTTCAAAATAATGCATATGTGCATTGCGTAGCGAAGAATCATATTTTTCCGGAAACAAGGCGTTGACGACTGTGCAAGATACTTCATTCTTTGGTGACAAAAAAAATAAAGTGTTTAGCAAATTTAAGGGCCACAAATTTATCAGTGACAACTGTTACACGTTACGCTCGGTAAACAAAGTTGATCTTATTTTATCTCATCAAATCCACACTTTTCATCACCTTTTCCACATGGGGTCAATAAGACCAATTTGATTCTATGTCTAACTAAAGGTAAATTTAAAGAAATATGGATTTGTTTGAGTTAACTACAAAATAAGCGTTAAACGCTGACTTTAAAAATATTTAAATTTAAAACAATGGCGGACATTTTCGCAAACATAGAAGAAAAAACGAATATATAAACCTACAAGTGAATAAGGATAACAAGAGAAAACAAGGAATATGTGAACACAGTGAATAAGTGAGTAAGTAACTGAACAAGCACACAAATGAATATATAAATAAATACCTATGTAAGTAGGTAACCCTTCACGTCAGATAATTTTACAACTGACTACCGTATATGATTCTAGAATTCGCTATCTTTGCAGGAACACCAAGTGATATGATGAGCAGAAGTTAAAATTATATAGTGGTTTGCAGTGTACCAAGCAACGAATTAAAAATCGAAATATGGTAGCTTGACGACGTCCACACGGTATAAAACACGCAAACATTCGCTTTTCCTGGCTTATCTACTCTTGGCTTATCAGCTCATCAGGAAAGAATACTGCAAGCATTTCTATTTTGACAGGTTCACTTCTGTAAGTACTAACTATAACAAACATATAGTATATATACCTGTCCATATCAAAGTACATTCGTTGGTTAGTTGTAACTGATCTAATAAGCCTATGAAGAATTACACCAGGCATTCTCATATCCCAACAAATAATAGCATCATCCTAGAATTAAAAAAAAACACTTTTATCTGTGTTCTCATCTGTACCCACTAGGCGAGAACACCAGCATATACTTGCAAGTGAAGTAATTACAATCCTATAAACAATATGGTGACACACGAAAACCTTTCATCTATACAAAAACTTAATAATTTCGTGTCCCTGGCCAATTTTTTCAGTTTTCTACCCCAAGAGAAATACGGTAAACATCTAATATTTGTTAGATTATGGTCGGATCCTATTAATAAATTATCCGTTTAAGGAATATTGATGTTTTTTTCTTACCCTACAGCCATTATCGTTTTCCAAATCTTTACCAGCAAATTTAAATATTTCTGGCAAAGGCGTTTCTATTATTATACATCCGACCAGCGAAATGTTGCAGACAAAGTGTCAATGCATGCAAGAAAACCGCAATGGATTGAGGATACAGCCTGGAAGCATAACTAGTCTTACTGAATTTGAAATGTAATCTGATCCTCGACAATAACATTCATGTTCACTGGTGTATACTCGGAGTATATTCACATTCCCGAATAATGCATATAAATAACTTTGATCTTCCAGATCATTAAATTTAACTGACATATCAATGGGCAAGCAATCTGTTATCCATCCCCAAAATCGTTCTCTCTCATCTGCTGTTTCTTTACAGTACAATAGAGCGTGTTTAAATGGACTTGCATAATTTCTGTAGCAAAAGGTACAAACCTCTCCGCACTATCGTACAACGTTCACATGAAATGACCCACAAAGGACTCTGTGAACTGTTCTCACATGTTCACTCATTGAACTATTACACTGATTAGTCTCCAATATTTACCTCTAATTCTTGAGTTGTAAAACAATTAAACAGCATTCCATTTATCCACAAGTTATCGAATGTTTGATAGATTCACCAATAACAAATAAAGTTGTCAGGGCATCTTGCCCTCTTTGATGAGTACCTTGTAAATCATGACGATGACATCTCAACCTACTTTGTATCCTGCTCAGAATCTGACACTCAAAAATTTCGCTAAAACTGGACAGTGGAGTTATGCCTCAATGGCCTTCAAACTTTGAAGCATTCACTCTTCCTTGCTAAGGGGCTGATATTTTAATTCCTAGCTTACATTGTTTTGGGATCAATTCCAGCTCAACTATTCTGTTGTAAAATGTAACACGTTTTCGCATCAACATTTCACCTGAATGCTTGATACCTTCATAAATAATACAATCATCGCCAGGAGCCTTGTTACTCGGTAATGTTTCGAGGACTTTTGCTACCTCTTGCAAACGACCGATCTTTCTGAAATAGTGTAATTCTATTCTCTATAAAGTTCTTAAAGTCATCACCAAAAGCTGTATTTTCATCAGGAGTTAAAAGCTTCTGATAGTATATGGCCCACTGTTCTGTAATTTCTTGTGGGTCTGAAATAGATTTACCATTCACTGTCAAAACACTTTCGCAAGTCGACTTTGTTTTCCGTCATCGATTCACATATATCTAAAACTTTGCGTGGTCAATCTCGAAAGAATCACTGAGCTCATTAAAATAATTTTTCTCCAAATTCTTGACCAATCTGTGCTGTTCCCTATGAAACAGACGTTTTGAATTTTTATGCTCTTGGACATCCAGCTAAAATTTATCTCCTGTTCCATGCAAGTGTCTTTCAACCTAGTTAGTTCACTATTCCAATGAGGTTGAACACTTCTTATACGTTGCACGAGGCTGACGTTGACTGTTTGTTTTTACAGGATGCACTTAAAATAACATCAAAACGCTCAAAACAATGAAATATCTACCTAATCCTAACTCGATATCGAATAGTACTACATGATAAACTAATCCTTTCTAAAGCAATCAAAAACCGAGTTCTCTATACAGAAGGATATGTGAATAGCAGATTGTATTAAATAGTCCATATTTAGTCCATGTGGTATTACTGGTGCTGAGCAAGCTTGTCGTATTCCGAAAGGTCATCATTTCTTATTTTATACATAAATTTTGTTTTACTATGCTTCCTGCGGTTCACCAACGGTTGCCATCTAAGTTCTTTCAGCACATCATGTCAGCTTGTATGCCAATTATTACGATCACCCGGAATTCCTTTATTTTTCTCACTTCTGTTCAGCTTGGAATTGTTACAAAGTTACAGTTTCAATTATCAATCAATACACTTTTAAACCTTGTCCTTGGCAGCAATGTAGAAACGTGTCTCAGATATTCAAATCTCTAGGCACAAAGAATGACCCAAAATAACAAAATACTAGTTGGTTTACATTCACCGAGATACGTTTCTACCACGTTGCTAGGGGCAAGTTTAAAAGGCGTATAATGGTAGGGTTCGAAATTGCGACCGATACGGTCGCCAGTGCGACTAACATTTCCTCCTTGGCGACTAAAAATTCTGGTTCAGTCGCCACTTCTAGGCGAAGATTTCTCAACGATATAGATTATGAATTAAAAGATTAAAGTTAAAAAAATAAATTCTTAAAATAAATTCTTGCCTTCTTTTAGCTTCCGTTGCAACAAAAATGGTACAAATCATTCAAATAGCACCTGTCCACTTCCAAAAATACTGACGTCTATCTGATTCTCCTTCTGCACATTTCCGCACAATTCCGAAAATTCCACATATCAGCGCATAATTGTAGCAAAAGGAAAGACTCTTGATCTGTAACATTTCTCGCAAAACTCCAAAACTGACAGAAATCTGAAGAAAACGCTCCGTGACGTTCGTAATTCGACCGGTTGACAAAAATAAACCAAGGCCTAGGAACTATTTTTAACGACTTTGAAATTAAGTCAAAATATTACCGTTTTCAACTTTTTTTCTCGAATCTTGATTTCAAAGGATGCTTGTTTTTGGAGTTTGCTTCTTATGTTTTGAAATTGTCGGCTGATAAGGGCGTCTGTGTTTTACCTTGCAGGAAATTGTTATCGTTTTGCTTCATGACGGTAACTAGTAGCTAGTAAAGAGCTCTGTCATTGACAAAATGAGAACTACCCTAAAAAATTCCTTTATTTCATGTCTTTAAATCAGGAAAATATAAACAAAAACATTTTTTAATTAACAAGCGAAACTAAATGGGTCGACTGGGATAACCATTGAGACTGAAGATGTTTTTAAACTTTTCATTATTCCGCTCTCATACAAGAAACGATTAATATTTGCGCTTCGAAACAGAAATTTTAGAATAAGTTCTAGTTACGAAAACTTTCCTTGGAAATTGAAAAGTTTAAAAAAATGTTATCCCAGTCCACTTTGAGACAGATGTATTAGTTCCTTTCTTGATAAAATTTTTGATCCTAAACCTATTTCTCTTAATGTCCCCGAGACAGTTATTTATTTTTGCTGGTCTTCACAGTCTTCAGATCCGCACACAAATTCATAATCTTTGTTCATCTGCGTTTCCACACATCAACTTCCGTTTTGCATTTCTACGAAGCGTCTTTCCTACTTCTTTCCCCTCAAAGAAAGATTTCCCAGGGTATTGGGATTACACGTGGTTTATTCATTTACGTGTCAATGCTGCAACGCATTGTGTGTGGGCCAAACAGCCTGTCCTTTACACACGCGGGTCTCAGACCACTTGAGAGTCTCTTCTCTGACGGCTAAAAGGCGCTCGAATCTTTCTCCTTGCAACATCTTCGCTCACCTGATACCGGTCACCCCACTTCAATAAATGACTTCCGTATCCTATCTTCTTGTACCTCATCTTCCGAACTTTTAATTAGAGAAAGCCTTCTTATTCGCAAACTAAATCCCTCTCTTAATGCTAATCTCAACTCTGTTTCTCTGTCTTTATTCTAAATCTCTTTCGCGCTTCAACCGCATCCATCGCTCCTATTTCCGTCATTTTGTTGTCTGGTATCGCCTGTAATTTAATCTGTCTTTACACCTATATATTCAGAGTTAAAATTGTCCTTGTCACTTTGATGATGTTGCAGGTTGCAACGAAACGTTAGACTATTGTGTAAATAAATTCTTTAATCGGTTTATGTTGGGCACTTATTTTCATATTACGCCTAAAAAGGTTATGTGGGAAGTTTTTGACTGGAAGCAATTGCAAACACCCAAGGGAGTAATTTCCTGAAAAAACCTCGGGCAATACAGAAGTTAAACAAGTTTAACAGGAAAAAATCCCCTATGTGTATTGCATTATACAATACACAATAATATGGTTACTATAAACCGTCAGCATGAACGGAAGTAGCTACCGATCGATAAATTGTTAGTTTTGTTAAAGTCAATACGAATTGTATGTCTTGTTGTGACGGACACACGGCGAAATTTTCCTTCGGAAATTAAATGTTTGAAGGAACCAAAGGTAAGTCACCAACTGGCGACCTGTATCGGGAACGCTGGCACCGACACGAATATCACAGCAATCAGTTTAATTTGAAGAGTTTTGATGACTAAAATCACAGATCTAACAAGTTTGTCAAGTCTCACCGAAAAAACAACAGTCTCAACCTCTCCCTTCTGACCACTTCTCTTGCTAACGAAAAACGCACTTTGATTGGTTAGTTTAACGTTAGGCCACATAGCTCCTTGAACATATATGTTTAACAAGAATATTAAATGTTCAAGTATAACTGAATAATATAACAAGTGAATAATCTAGATAAAGTTAAACGTTCAGTATAGGAAATAGGATTTGTCCTCTGCAATTTTTCTAATGTTCTCTGCAGCTGCAATGGCAGCAGTAAGCCTTCTGGTCTAGCTTCGCATCACGTACTGGTTCTTCGTCGCACGACAGTTCTAATGGATTCAAGTGTTGGACCGGTCTTTCCAACAACCCTTTCCCAGTTTCCACTCTTACTGATGGGCAGGAAACGTTGCTCCCACTACCGCAAATAGCCGCTTGCCACGGTTCTTCGCGTCTGACTTTACTAGCACGACGTCCTCTTCGTTACTTCAAAATTCTTTCAAATATGTTTCAGGCTGTGCCTCTTTCTCAGAGCAATCAGGTACTCTTTGACCCATTGTCGCCAAAGCTGATCTCTGCAAGATTTGAGGTCCTTCGCGCCTTTCCGTAGTCCTATTTCCTGTTCTTTCCAACTCGACATGGTTTTCTACGTAACTTACTGGGCGACGGGTTACTTAAGTATCAATATCGAGCATCACTTCGGCAAGTTTATCCCAAGAGAGAGTAGAAGCACCAATAGTCTTGTACATGGGTTGTTTTACTACATAGGGCTCGCGGTAGGTTGAACAACCAGTGAATTTCGTGTTTCTCTATAAGAATCCCAGCAATTTCTCCTCTCGTCGAGCGTTTCTTAGCCAGCTTGCGGTCTTCATGAACATTCTACCGTTGTCTAAGTATATTTTACGAGGGCGACCACTTCTTGCGATGAAACGGATGAGACATTTGACAAACTGTCTAGTATCTAGGTTACGTAAAAGTTCAAGGTGAACAGTTCTCGTTAAACTACACGAAAACAACGGCTATTGGCTTTCCCTTCTTAGTTGCCTTTCTTTCTATAACGGATAGGACTAGCAAAGTCTACCCCTACAACCTCGGACGGTGTGCCATCCTCGGTTCTGTTGGTTGGTAATGGACCTGGTATAGCTACAGGTACTGCGGTCGCTTGATATCTTTTACAGCCCCAGCAGTCTTTTCCCAAGATCTTGATCAGTCTTCGTAATCGTGATATTCACTAGTTTTCTCAGATTCCAGACATGGTTTACCCCACTCCCCCACGCAATGTCTCGCAGTGAATTCTTTGGACCAATTTTTAGGGCAAAATGGTGCCATCTGGTAGATATATGGAATATTTGTCTTGGATTCGCCAACGACATACGAGTAGACCCTCTTCGTTGACTTGCAAATTCAAGGTGCTTTGGTCATGTGTATATCTAGGCTTTGCCATGGCTCGTTCTGCTCTCTTGATCAACCATCTTCTTATGTCCTCTAGTTCCTCCGTCCTTAATTAAAGGACCTAAACGTCTCTCTTTCGTTTTACAGTTCTTCACGAATCTTGCTTTCCAAGTAGAAACTCAGAAAGCGTCGCAAGTCATGCTTTCCAAGCAATTGGTCGAATTCGTCGGGTTCTTGCTACGTTGTTCGTTGAACTGGTAGTGGCTGGGTTCGGAGGTCACTTGCTTTTATCTGCCAGCCAAACGGGTGCATTCCACCACTGGTCTGTTGGTTGTCCTCCTCTACTCGCTACGTCGGCAGGATTTTCCGCGGTTGGTAGGTGTCGCAACTCAATCCCGGGAGTCTGATGGATTTTATGTACGCGATTTGCTATGAATTGCTTTTACTAACCAAGTCCACTGATCCAGTGGAGGGCCACCGTGCTGTCAACCCAACAAAGGACGTCTTCCACTGGAAATCCACAGATAGCTTTCTTCACGTTGTTGACGACGATCAAGCACAAGTGGCCAGACACCAGTTCTACGACGGGAATGGTGAGTTCCTTTTTTGCAGTCAAAAGTCTTTGGTTAGGTTAATGCCAGATGGCTGTTGGGCAACTGCATATACTGCGGCTGAGATTCCTTTTACACTTGCGTCACTAAAGGAACCCGGATCAATGCGCTCGACGTTTTCTTCAAACTAAACCAAACTTCTTGGAACGGTCAGTTTTTTCGATAGGAGACTTTTCTATGTTGACCATTTAGATGCTAGTTCACTCGGATGTTTTGAGTCCCATACTGCTCGGGTATCACAAGCTTCTCTCTAGAAGATCTTTTCGGACAAGGTCAGAGGTGAAGCTACGCCTAAGGGGACATAAATTTTAGCAATTCTCCCGACGATTCCTCGCTTGGTTGGTATGCACAGTTGTGAAACGAAGTTTACTTGGATGATGTCCCTCTTCTTATCCCATGGTAACCCGACGAGTTTAGATTCTCCCTCTTTGACGCACAGCGTTGTTTATAGTATAACTTTGCTCTCCTGACGATTCAACGTTTGTATATTGGAATCCCATTTATGTGATTCCAGCCCAGTTGGTTAAAGACTAAATTTATGGCGCTTTTTAATTGTGAGGCATCTGTTGTCTTCTCTCCACCACTTTTATTAGGTCGTCGACGTAAAGGCTTCGTTCTATTTCTTCTATGCACTTGGATAAGCCGTCGTGCAATTTTGCAATTGTTCCTTTATGACTGTTCCCAGCAAAAATCGCGAAGGGGCCCAACCGAAAATTGAACCTGAGTATCTTTGTCTCCTTGGTTGCTAGATATTTAAACCAATGAAAGCGTAAGGCGTCTCTATCCATCTACCGGATGCGTATCTGTAAGAACGCTTTCTTGAGCCCGCCAGGATGGCCACGGGACGAAATCTATTTCTCACCAGGACGCTCCATAAATGATTTGTAAAGGGGGTTCTTTTCCAAGACAATCGTTGAGCGATGGTGCGCGTTCGTTGGTTCGGGCAGACGCATTGCGTACGCCTTTTCGAGGTATCAGCAGCCTTACAGATAAAGGGCTTGTGAGGAATATAGAACTCTCAACTTTCCACTTCATTGACAGCGCGTTCCACAATTTCCTGCGATAATTGATCTTGAATGATGCTGTCATACCTCACCAACACATCTTGCTTCTGCAACTGTCGCGCTATGTTATGGAGTCGCTTCAGGCCTACCACTTCGTTACCTGGTAGAAAGGGATTCCTACCAGACTTGTGGACTTCGGGTTAACTGTTCTTTGAATTCATTGCAGAGTGCTTCCTGATTCCCAGTAGAAATGTCTTGCAGGCCAAGGATATCCATCCTGTAAAGGTTCTGCGGTGGACGTTTCAGTGGCTAATGGGTTGGTAAGATCAACCTCTTTGCCCGGGGACGTGATCATCCAACCACGTTGAGTCAGTTCTGCGATGGCCTCTCCCGAGTTTCCAACTTTGGGCTTGTTACTTGTCTTCGTCTGTACGTACTCGCTTGCACTCAAGATAAGGTGTAATAGGAATTCTTCCTTTTCGACCGTGTCGTCCATGGTCACCCTCTTCAAATGGGAAAACCTGCCGATAATTTCTTTGTGCCCGGGATGAAGGACGGTCAACAACTTTTCTTGGTCGACTTTAGTAATTTCAATTTCCAGTCGAAAATCGTCATTGATGCTTTTTATAGACAAGTTATAAACTTGGATGCTCATGTTGACGGTGCCTAGCTTCATCTCAAGACGTTTATACTCTGCACTGGGTGTAATAACAGACGATCTATAAGCCGACGCATAGGAACTTTCCGCCCCAGTATCTAGTAAAGCACGACATTTTATTTCGTTTACTTTCACTACGACCACTGAATACGTCACCACTTTTCTGTTTTCACTTGTAGTCGTCAATAGCTGTTCGCCTGTTGGGTTTAGTCGCATATGGACGTATGATGTCTGCGTTTACATTTCTGGCAGCCTGACCGACGTTTACGCTCAGCAACTTTATGTTTACAGCTAGTGTAGTTGTAGCACAAGTGCCTTTGGCTGAGCTCCTTTTTTCGGTCGGCAACAGTGGTCACTTTCGAGCAATTGACAGATCTGTGATCCTTTTAGTCACAACAGATGCAGCCCCTAGGCACTACAGACTCTCCTTGTTGGGTCTGGAAGTTCTTTCCAAATCCTTGTTGATTCTCTCTTTGTGATTTGTTGCTTCATTTAACGGGGTTTCGTTCTATCCATTTCCTAAGTGATTCAATCAAATGAGGGAATTTCCATTCTCTCCAGTCATCTTCGGCTCTTACGAGGTCTCCCCTGATTCCCTCTAACAAATCTATCGTCGACGTCATAGCGCCAGCTTTCCCCGAATGAGGAAAGAGCGACGAGTCCTGCTGCTAATTGATATCGGATACTTGACCACGTACACAAGAATTCGTCATTTTCTTTGTGGAAAATCTAAAGGTTTCCTTTGAATTTCCCGGTGCCCTCCCAATGATAATTGTCAGGATATAGAGACCCCATACTTGTACAGTAAAAAATAATTTTATTCTCAATGGACTTCGAAGCATTGTAAAATAGACACCACAAGTTATACACATATCGGCACAAGATAATTTAACACAGTTAAATACAAACTTAACGAAACGTCATAAAACGGAAGTTAAAATTCATTAAACTATATTACTTATATTAAAAAATTTACAACAACATTTGGGTTCATATATTCCACTATCTTGCTCTTGAACTACCGCACCAGCGCATTTAGGCCAACTAGTGAGCTGAAAGACTCTTTCATTGTCCAAATAATGGGGTTAACCTGTCTCAATAATCTCCCGACCATTCAAACGCGAAAAACTTGCCCAACTTTTCCATGGGCACTCGGTAAACCGGGCCTGAACGTTCGAACACTACTGCACAACAACGACCAACATTGTTAGGTCGTAATTTTCGAAAAGCGGCCAAGAAATCCAACATTTTTTGCTGCGTAGTCGCTTCTTGGGTCAAATGAATGATCAAAATTTTACTTTCATTCAATTAACACAGTTGGACTAATAAACGTTACCTATAGTGTTGTATAATAATGTTTGCCGGCTCAGCCGGGCCATGGTATCACTTATACTTTCAGCTTTTCAGCGGACTTTGCTGCACAGTTAAGATAATTTTGGAAGAAAGAATAAGAAAATGAATGTATACGTCGAATAATATTTGACGATTACCTTCCTTCCACCACTATACAGCCTGTATCCGTCCGTAGAAAATAATAAGTGTGTAACACCTCCCTGGTGTCCTTCCACGAGAGACATTAAACTACCTTTTGGTTCACAATAAATACCAACTAAATAAAGGGAGAAAATTTTGTCGGTACATTATACAAAGCAGCTACCTCTGCACGACGTTTAAAATGTTTGTAAATTAAGACAACAATAATAAAAACAATCACGACGGCTACCTGACTTTGAAAATGAACCACATGCATAAAGCCCATTGTTTTCCGGAGAAAATGCTATACAGGATATGATTCCACATTGTCCATACTTTTTCGATACTGAAATCACGAAAATATTTGTGTTACTTTCGGGAGTATGAAGTCGAGAGTGCTAGGCATCGTAACTAGCCCGAGGGCTAAAAACTTTCAACCGAAGAAATCAGTTACAGCATTAATAATTATAAGAAGCCAAATTGGGGCCCTGTTAGACGACTAGAGGACGTTCGTGAAGCTCGTTCTCTCAGAAAAAAAATGTTGACACGTCGGGACGTTCGCAATCTTGTGTGCCTGTGCTCTCAGAAAAACAAGTTCTAACTCCCAAACGAAAAAATGGAACTCGAAATCTTCTGATGACCATTGGCACCCTCTAACCATGGAGCTATTAAGGTGCAGGTTCGTCATATGAGCTGCCCATGCGGAAACCACGATATAGTGATGTGAAAATTTGAATGTTGAACAAAAAATGCATGTATAAGCTTGGTATGCGTACGTTCGTCAAGTGGTGCTCTCAGAAAAGTGATTTCTGACCCCCACACTGGAATCAAAGCCCACATGCACAAATTTTTGGTGTAACATTCAGATCTTTCCATAATTATTTTGTCATGGGTTCCGCAAAGGTGACTACGGGCACGCAACGCGTGTATTACGTGCTAACCCTAATGGTGATTTCTAGTAGCCAGTACCCTTCATTTATTTCTTTTATACTTGTTATATTTAACCTTAAAAATGGGTACAAATAAATAGATATTTCTTCTTCTTTTATCTCAAATACCACTGGGTCTCGTACAGCACGCCAACAGTTATATCTAGGTATGGCGGAATATTTCAGTTAAATACAGTTTTTAGTGTTCGGTCACACAACAGTAATGATTTTATATACGCTGTTATTATATAAACTTAAAAAGATTACTAATAGTTCACACACTGCTACTATATACCATACTCGTTGGTCGTTGTTGACATTGTCGACCAGGTCTGGATGTATCAAATACTCGAACCATCTTGTTGAATCCACAAAATATTTTACTTCCATCCAGGTTAAATGCCACACAACGCGGAGATGTGATTTCATCCTACAAGAATAACGATTTAATTTGAGCTTGAGTTTTCTATGAGCGAATAGTTAACGTTTGAGTTTTCCATGACCTAGGTCATTTTCACTATATTCCATGACTTTTCCAGGCCTGGAAAATGCATTGCCAAATTCCAAGATTTTTCATAATATTTGTAAACAATCTCAGTCACTTTACTATCCACGAATGCATCATAATGGTTTCGGTAACGGAAGAAAGTTATATGTACATTACAAAATAATATAGATTGACTTAACTGTCTGCCTTTTTATCTAGTCACGAAAAATTTCATTGCCCATGAACTACCGCATAATATTCTTAATTATGTGTAACGTGGTTCGAGCCCAAGATTTAAGAAATACATTTAATAATTTGAACAATCATACAATCTCACAGTCGTATCTTAAGCTCCAACACCAATAACTTTAACACAACAACTTTAAAGATCTAACTAACGTAAGTACAACGTGCCTGACTGTCTACCCGACACTTAAACTACCAACCGTAAACGTAAATCGTATACAAACACAACTATTTACAATCGTTCGACTATCCAGCAGATCCTAACGATGTAACAAAACGCTACATATGTTCCAATCACCTGACGGGTGATTAAAAGTTAGAACAATCCCAGGTATTGATCCTGAAACTAAGCATTAGATATCGTTGAAGTTGATCAACAATAATCACTTTTTCTTTTTTTTAAGGTGGCACCACAGTTTCCCATTTGGTGGAGAATGCCAATTTCAGCCCTGAAAACATGCCCATAAATAGTATGGAAGTAGAATAAAACTAACTAATATTTAGGTGTGTTTTGAACTCGGGTGAAATTGAAACGTTGGAAGTTGATGCTACTCCGAGTTTTGTAAA
>JBAHVQ010000534.1:1115786-1134226 GCA_036872915.1 Nanipora kamurai | reverse complement strand
CCCCTCCTGGAAACCAACTCTAATAGTTGAGTGGGGCCAGCGTGTTGAAATAAAAGTGATGTATGTATGTATGTAAGACTTGTAGTGCTCATTATACCGTGTGAAAATGCTGTTTTTGTTGTTTATTTTTACTCTTTATTCAATATACAAGACAAAACGCTTTTAAAAAGCTGGCTGCAATAATTTTTGTAATGCAGTGAGCTAGCTCCAATAATTTTTATATTGCAGTGTGCCATTTAGCGCGTATATTATTTACCCCTGGTAATTTCCCTACTATCACAAAAGACTGCTCCCGTTATTCTGAAGAATCCAAACGTATTCATGCCATTTCATGTTATAGCGCAGAGTGAGAACAATGGGTTATTATGACCGTCAGTAATTATATGGGATATAGTGTCCCGAGCATGGATAGAAGGCCACGAGGGCCAAAGGCCGTGTGCTCCTCTATCTAGGCGAGGGACACTATATCCCACAGGATACGAGCATATATGGCCTAACCGTCTTATAATATGATCATACCCACGAAGAATTCTATAGAAAAATGCATATTGTTTTTTTCTCTAGCGTACTTTATTTGTCGTTTACACTTTGCAGTTGATTAGGCATCAGTATTTTGGTGTTTGATTCATCGCGGCTGGCAAAGGCAGGCGCAAATGCAGCCAAGCCATGAGTCAGTTCAGCGAACCGAAGGGTGCCAGGCAAGATTTAGTTGCATTTGAAAGTGAAAATTTTGGCAAGGATTTCATTTCCGAATATTTAGATGATGAAAGCGACCAATGAGCTAGGTTCCAAAAGCCAACAACAGTGAATGAAATAGCAAAGAGAAAGAGAGAGAATTCCACTGAAAACTAGACAAAGTACATGTCTCCAAGTTGAATATACTTCTGTTTCTCTTGACTTCGAATCCACCAGCCCGGAAGAGAGTAGTTATTAGCTTGCTAGGTTTATTCTGGAAGTTACGTCAACTAGTCCGACGTTCTACCAACTGAGATACAGGTCAAGTTGGGAGCTGTAAATCCCAAGTAGAGTTTTCTCTGCTAGTCCGGCACTGTTCGTCACTCGGTGTAGCAACTAACGTCATTATTTTATACTCGAGTTCATTCTTCTACTCAGCCATGTGATAACCAGATGGTAAGAATGCCCCTGAGCTTGTCCGAAATGTTCTGTATAAATATTGAAAAAAATTGGCAAATATCAGAGCTATAAAGCTGGTTTGCTACAAAGTTCTCGTAGGTTTGCATCTACCAACGCTCTACCAACTGAACTACAGGTCAAGTTGGGAGCTGGTCTCGAAATTAATGTTACTTAGGCTGTAGCTCAGTTGGTAGAGCGTCGGACTAATAAACCGAAGGTCACCGGCTCGAATCCCTGCCGCGCCAAGTAGAGGTTTCTCTACTTGTCCGGTATGGTTCGTCACTCGGAGCAACAACTAATATCATTATTCTCTGCCCGAGTTCATTCTTCTACTCAAGGCATTAAGCTCTGCCGTATTCTTTTACAATTGTAATGTATTTGGTTTAGGGCGATGAATGAACACATGAGTGTTATGGCTGAACAGTATGAGTTTGGCTGCAACAGCGATGGCGAGTTTATATCATTTAATGGCAAAATCACCAAAAATGTCTAAGGGGGTTTCAACAGCGGAAAGTTAACCTAAAAACTATCAAACAGTATGCTCAGTCATCCAACCATCGATGCGTCGTAGCATTGTTCAAAGAATACTTGAGATGTGTACCAAAGAGTGGAAGATTCTACCGAAAGCCACTTCAAAGCAATGAACTGGGTGATATTATGTATGGACAGCAGCCTGTTGGAATTAATACGTTGTCGAAGTATTCGAAATCGATATGCACACAGGCGAAGATAAACATGGATGGGCCACGGATGTTTATCTATATTATTTATTATATTTGGATAAGCGATTCGTGCAACGCAATTATATGAAATGGGAACTGTTGACGAACAGATAATTATATCTAGAACTGGTCACCGCAGCACGGCTGTCCTCTCCTTTGAACGACCTAACAGCACTTTGGTAAGAGCCGTGTCCGACGCCCTACAACTAACGGGCGGACAGTCAGAGGAACCAGAAGGTAAAATTCAAAAAGTGGAGGCAGAGGAAAGAAATGAACCAAAACTTGCGTTGTCTAGAAAAACATCACTTGTAATTTAACTTGGTGAGACAAGTATCACTTTCAGTTTGAGTGAAAAAGTTGGTAATATTTGGCTAGTTTTATGTTTCTGGCAGAAAGTGTGTGTTTTGTTTGGTTAGAAAGGACAGATTTAATAAATGTAATTTTTTTCGTTGTCGTCGTTGATGTCTGCATTATTTTTTGTGGTGAGTATGTTCTGGTGAGTTTAGGTACCTAGTTAATATCCTCGATATAGAGAATACGAATGAGGCTCTAAAACAAAGGAAAACGCCTTTGTTTTTCTTTGTCTTTATATAGAGCATACCAATTAGTTACTTAAACTTATTAGTGAACACTACAGGGTGTCTCAAAAAAACTGCAAACACTAAAATTTGCATAACATCCACTGCAATTAGCAATGCAATGTCTGTGCAACTTATGATGCTCCTGGGATTTGAAAATACGTCCGAACTTTCCTTGTAATTAAAATAACCACACAAAGTGAGTTAATCCCTAATCGACATCCCTAAGCATGAATTGTGTTTACGCACCCTTGAGATAATCAGTACTGAATTATGCAAATTTCATAAATATCTGATTTCAAAGGGTTTGCAGTTTTTTTGAGACACCCTTTATTTTACCCCTTAATTTCCATGTGGTTCAAATCCCCTGCCACTTGACGTATTTTCAGACAGTTTATGTTAAAAAGAAGATCAAAATTCTGGGCGCTGATTGGTTGAGTGGGTATGATCATGTTCTAAGTTTCTTGTAGTTGTTAAAAGAGATTTTATGGTTGGCGAATCTTGTTTTGAATGAGTTTTCTGTTAATCCAATTTATGTTTGTGTTGTTCTGTTATTTTGAGTGGTTACGGTAGCTTGGTGAACAACAGACCCAACAAGACATTTGCCAGACATTGTGCACTCATCACGTTTTCTGCAGTTCCACACACTTGGACTATTCACGATGTAATTACGGGACAGCTTAACATTACACTAAATCGAATTTAGTCGTCTGATGATTGCAAAAGATGAAACACGGCGTAACGACATGCAGTAAATATTAGATAACCAACAATAAATTATTACTATAAAGCTCTGCAACTTTGCATTGAGGACTCTGCTTACCGGGAAATTACTCATGCTTGTTTATCTATTTATCTGTTCGACACCAGCCCACTACAAGTCTATTGCCCGCATTCAAAAAGCTCACACTCAGTGAGTGGACGCTCCTTCTCAATGAGTGCAACTCACACTCACATAGTATAATGCTGCACTCACACTTCCAACTATTCAAAGACACCACTCACACTCAAGTAAAGCTCAGATTGTGAGTGAAGTGTGAGTAAGAGGTATACGTCTCTTGAACAGCACTCAACTTTACTTAATCATACCAACAAGGCGGATAGGTGGCTAAATAGGTTAGAATGTTCAAATAATATTGTACTAAACAACAGAAATAGACGGAAACCATATCTCTTTGATTATGGGAAATATGACGAGGAGCAATTTCGGAACAGATACCGATTGACTAAGACAGCATTTCGCGAGTTACTGGAAATAATCAGGCCAGACATATCTGCACACAATGAAAGTGAAAAACCCATTCCAGCTGATATTCAACTTTTATTAACTCTACGGTTTTACGCCACGGAAATATTTCAGCTTGCATGGGGAAACCTGTGCGAAATTTCGCAGCCATAAGCAAGTCGGATTATAAAACGTTTATCCGAAGCAATCGCACGCATGAAGAGCATAAATTCAAACTCGATTTCTGGAGAATTTGTACATTTCCCATTGTTCTACGTACGATTGATTGTACACACATCAAAATACAAAGCGCTGGGGGCGAGAATGCTGAACTCTTTCGAAATCGGAAAGGATACTTTTCAATAAACGTTCAAGCTGTTTCCCGACCAAATTTAGAAATTTTAAACCTTGTTAATCGGTGACCTGGTAGCGTCCATGACGCCAGAATTTTCGATAACAGTCGCCTATGCGCACAGTTCGAACGTGGTGATATCTCTGACATGTTACTTGGTGATAGTGGTAACCCATGCCGCCAGTATTTTGACCACAACGCAATTATAATGTGGCCCAAATACGTACACGAAATACCGTGGAGAGGATGTTTGGCACATGGAAGAGGTTGTTCCCATGCTTATCGACGACCATTCGCACAAAACTGCAAACGATGCTAAATATCATTGTCGCTACAGCTGTCGATAGTTTGAAGAAGAATAAAACAAAACATACTCCGAATAGAATCATCTTGTAAAACTCAAGATATGAGTAAAAAACAAGGGAGAATGTTTAACTGGTAATATTTCGAATTTATTGCAAATTTATCATCAGACCAAGCCATCATCATCTGATAATGAATTTGCAATAAATTCGAAATATTACCATTTAAACATTCTCTCTTGTTTTTTACTCATATCTTGAGTTTTATAAGATGATTCTATTCGGTGTATGTTTTGTTTTATACGCTAGAACTGTGTTGTTCAACTTTGTAAGAAGCCGAAATGACCCTATGGATGAACCAGAACATTTTCCGGCTGCCAAGGAATAAGTGAATGATAGTAGCGATAGACACACCAGGCGGAAAACGTAATTTAAAAGTGAATATAAGTGCCCAGCAAGCGATTTTTAAAAAAGACATAATAAAAAGAATAACATTTATTTACTGACGTTTCGTTGTTTACATCACAACATCTTCAGAGCATTTCAACTGACTTTACAAAAGTTATACTATATATACTTACAATGATACTAGTTTTAAATTACATAAAACGGTTACAAAATGTAAGATTCAAACAAATAAATTAAAATAAAGGTCAACTAAGTAAATAAACTGTAAGTCAGAGTTAAGTGGTTAGTAATTAAATAAGTCGAGAGGGATGGATCTTATAGTGGCGTTAAGAACTGGGTTAAGCTTGGAAATCAGAAGACTCTCACGGATGAGAAAATCGGATTCAGAACTATCTGATGAGAGTATTTTGAAATCAGAGGCGGAAACAGGATGTTTGTGTATGTGTTTATGTGTAAGTATACTTGACATAGTTGAAACTGAACGGTTCTTTCCAGTCAAAGGCGAAACATCCATAAGCTCCGAGACACGTGTCTGAATATGTCGGCGCGTTTTGCCAACATACAATGCACCACAGCATTGACACTTATAGAAATACACGACATGTGATCTCAGATCAAAAGCGAATTCTGTCCTTGAATGGAAAGAAATTGGAGAGACGGCAGGAAGGACGAAAGACGACTCGTACAGAGATGTGTGGATAAGCTGAGGAGAGTATTTCATGGAGATGTGAACGGATCTGTAAGCCATGATAACCAGTGAAAGGAAGGCAGAAATAAACAATGTTTTTTCAACAGGTGTGAACCTTGTCTAGGGATGTATAAATCTTGTTAAGGAAAGACTTAATACAACCGTCCAACAAAGCTGGAGGATAGCCATTAAGAGAGAAAGTGTGTTTGAGTTTTTCCATTTCAGAGTGGAAAAATACGTAAGAAGAGCAAATGAAGGAAATGGCTTTGAAAACGAAAAAAATGAAATGGAAAAATGAAAAATGGAAATGAAAAAATGAAAAAGAAATGTAAAAATGAAAATAAAATGAAAAAAAGAATGAAAAACAAAGGAAATGGCGTTGTCATCATTAACCGGAACGACTACAACTCAAGAATGCTAGACATTCTGAATGATAACACCAAATTTAATCGCTTGGACATGACTAACTCTAACCCTTATAAAGAGACGATTAACCGGTAAGAAAAAGTCCGTAAACTCTTAAAGAAACTCAAATCTGATGAAATTTTCTCTCGACAATTGCATGATGAACTCGCACCTATTGGTTCTCGACCATGTATTTTATATGGCCTCCCCAGAGTACATAAACCTAGTTATCCACTTAGACCTATTATTGCTGCTATTGGAGCTCACTGTTATAAACTTGATAAATTTCTCGTCCCACTTCTTCGTCCTTTTTCTACTAACATCTTTACAATATCTGACACATTCTTATTTGTTAAAGAATTACGTGATCTACCATATAATACTAACCATATTGTAATGGCGAGCTTTGATATTTAATCCCTTTTCACTAATATCCCACTAGATGAAACTATTAACATAGTCCTAGATAAATGCTTCTCTAATGCCACTCACTTTTATGGTTTCTCACGTGATCAGTTTACCCAACTTCTAGATTTATCTGTAAAAAACGGTCATTTTCTGTTTAATGGTGTTTTATATAAGCAAGTTGATGGCATTGCTATGGGCTCACCTTTCGGTCCTCTGTTTGTTAATATTTTTCTTTCATATCATGAAAAATCCTGGTTAGCTAACTGCCACACTCACTTCAAACCTCTATTTTACCGCCGTTACATTGATGTTTGTTTTATTTATTTTTCAGTCACGTGACCACATTCTTCCTTTTCTTTCTATCTTAATTCGAAACACCCAAACATTCAATTTACACACGAACTGGAATCTAACTCATCCCTCCCTTTTCTAGACATTAACATAATACGGTCACTAAGTTGGTGTCTTATTAGAATAAAGAGAGTGTTATAGAAGAGATATTTTCAGTAAGACAAGGTATAAAGTTAGAAATGCTTAAACTTTTACGAATTAAGAGTTCAAGATCAGAGTTACTTTGTGCGGAACAGATAACAGAGAAATCATGGCGAGTGACAGGCTGGAAGATATTGTGAGTGATATTTCTCAGAGGAGAAATCCATATGTTCTGAGATTCGTGTATAGAGATGTCGCCCACTTTGGTGTAAATACAATGCTCCATAGCAATGACACGTATTTTTGTTGACAATACCGACCTCAGCAACTTGGGAATGCGATTCTTGAAAGTCATCAAACCAGATAAATGTTTATAATTTAAACCACGAGTGGAGACAACGAGCAATGGGAAGTGCGGGAAAGCAGAGGTACATTATTTTTTTCAGTTGTGTAAGTAATTGTAAAGAACGTAATCCTGTGAAAGAGAGAGAAAAGTAAACGAAAGTTTTGTTAGGGAGATTTGCAAGTTGAGAAGGTGCCCGAGAGAATTTATCAAGAAACAAACGAACACAGCGATCAAGGAAAACGTCCGGGTAACCATTTTTAAGAAAAATGTTTTCAAGTTTCAGCATTATCGAGTGAACAAGGTGATAAGAAGAGAAACGTATAAAACTATAAAAATTTGTAAACAAACCAGTGAATGTGGTTTTGCCGCAAACGGAGGTACAAAAACTATCAAAGCGTTCCACTGTATACGAAATGCTGTATCCAACATGCCTGCCTTGTTGCGAAAAAATGCAGATGAGCTGGCTACAAACAATCAATTAGATTTTACCTACTTATGGAGTCTGGAAACTGAGATATTACTGCGATTACATTTTAGTGTGGAACCGTTCAGTTTCATGAACGGAATCCAAGTATAAGGTTTCAAGTTATATCGTTGAATAATCTCAACGATATAACTTGAAACAGTCTTCCGAATGAGTCAACATGTTGTGACCACAAAATGACGTTACGGATCGTCTCATTCAAATAGCAAAGAAATTGAAACATCGCAAGAACAAAGCGATACCTGGATAATCGGTAAACGGTGTTCCTATTTCATTTTAAGAGTTTTTTCTTTTCAGACAAACTTAATTTTCACTTGCATGAAATATTTGCGAAAATTTGCTGAATTAGCGTAGAGAAACATTCAAAGACGTTCGTTGACCTATTTTCGTTGACTTATTTACTCAGAAGAATTTTATTAAGCCCGCGATAGAAATCGAACTTGTAAACTGATCGCCGGTCGGACGCTCTAGAAGTTGTGAAACTGGGACTCAGCTAGCAGAGCATGAGTTACCTTGGAGGTTTGATCAATTTTTCCGAGTAAAGTACATGCATCTCAAGGATCATTTTAAAATGTACCTCTACCCTGAGCTGGAAAATTTCCTCATATAGTCCAAAGAAAACAACCACTCGTCGCACTTTCAAATACCAATGTAACCCATGCTCTGCAATCGGAGTACAAATTGCTAAATGTCTGGAGTGTCTCGCCGGCAATCAGAAGGTCACGGGTTCGATTTCCGTCTAGCGTTGAGAAATTTTTGGTGAGTACGATAGCTCAAAGAAAATCTCCAAATGTATTAATTTTCACTCAATAGGCAATTCGAGGGATTCGACGTAAAATTAACCCCAATGCAAGGTAAAATTGAAAACACGGAAAAAGACCGTTCTACAGTATCAACTGATTATATATTGAAATACTTATGTCACTTAAGTGTGCAGCATATGATACATGTCATAACATACCATATGATTATAGGCTCTGTATGAACATCTGAGCTGTCCATTAAAGGCATCCCACATGTGTAATGGATGATCTCGACAGGTACTAAGAAAACTGAAAAATTACTCACTGTTAGCTCAATACGATTAAAGAACCAATGTGGTCAATGTTTTGTAAAGAAATTCCCAGTCATTCTGGAAAATAACCAAGCTTGAAATTCCTTGTAAAGTGAAGTATCTTTATTTATACTGTATGGTGCTATCGGCTAACTATGCTGTTATAATTCTCATGCTCCGATTTTGCAAATTCACATACGGCAGTGTCAATGTCAGAAATCATATAAACCACCGATTGCATACTTCACTATGTCAAAAACAGTGGCGGATAAAGGATTTAAAATAGGAGTAAAGGAATGTTTCCCACTAAAATTTATTAAAATATGAATTGCCTTCCTGCAACTTGGAGCCTCCTAAGGAAAAAAAAACATCACCCAAAACATGACTTAAAGTTAATATAACCAATGCTGATAACATCAGTCTTCCAGAAATAGAGGGAACGCGCATCCTGCGCCCTCCTCTAGATCCACCACTGTAAAAAGATTGAAAGAGAATCCCCCAATTAAATGAACTATTTTTGCAATATTATCAAGACGAGTAGCATAGTGTTAACAGCGCCTTTTCTTAATGTCGCTTCGTTTGTTTGAGGAAGCATGGTAGTAAAGTCATAGCGAATGGGGAAATTGAATTTGATTTTCTACGAAAGATTCAATTGGTAATGCTCATTCCGAGTTCTAAACATGGTTCGCTGTTTCATAGTGTCCTACCATGTCACATTTATGTATTTACTATTGTTCATGTGCTCCTGAGCCAATTTGAGAATCATTTTGATTACTAGCAGGCGTATTACCAATTCTGAATAAGCTTAGCGTTAAGCCTTTGAAATTAGAATCTAAAGATCGTTTTCAAAGTTTGACAATCATTATTTCAAATACTAGATTATAGAGGAGGAGAATTGTTCCCGTAATTAAAAAATTCCGTTGAACTTTCACCAACCCTCTACATGTTTTCTATCCATCGCGTGTCATTTTACAGGTTGCCCCCTTGCAAAAAATCCTGCCAAAACTTACGAAACAATTTCCCCGAATCAACTGCCGTAAAGCCATGGACACACGGTGCAAGATTGCAACCAATATTGCATGTAATGTACTTTTGTACATTACATGCAATATTGGTTGCATGTAATGTACAAAAGACATCCAATCCAACATCACCTGCAACATTGAGATAAAAATTGATGACATGGATACTAAGCAAGAGTTTTTACTTACAGACTAAATGAATACAGCTAAAATGGCTAGTAAAAGCAATGCTGTTGCATTGTTGCTCCTTTACTGACGGAATAACAAAAAAGTTGTCAAAAAATAGACAGAAGCCAGAAGGCGAGAGCACTCCTGCGAAAATGCTTGTGTTTTTAGCGATGACACGGGCGGATACAAAGAATTTTTGAGGATGGATGTTTCGTTGTAATCGCTGAGTAACATTAGTTCCTGCTATAGATAATAAATAAGTAAATTAGAGAAGAAACTTCTCCTGTGGGAAAGTTCCACCAGTTACCATTTTCGTTTTTCAGTATTTCTGGCTAGCGATTAACAAACCATACATATAGTATTTGATTGGCTCAACGTTGATCGTTTCGTCAACATTGTGTGCAATGTTGTAGTGCTGGTGGACACGCGATGAAATTGTTTGAAAGTGTTGCCTGCAATGTTCTAGAAGTGGAACGGAATTCTACTTCTGAAATATTGCACGAAATGTTGCACGAAACAATTTCAAGCCCGGACTAACGGGTAAATTTAGCCGTTGCATGCAATATTGCTAGCAATGCTGCATAGTATATCCGCGTCGTTCAACACTACGTGCGCATCACTGTACTTTCAACAATTAAATAGCCCTTCAGAAAGGGAGGTTCCATGGAACCCATAAAAACATCGTCTGGACCGGCGCCACCAAAGTAAAATGCATTTTTATGCCAACGTTAGTTGCAAAAAGTTGCAACCTTCAGATGCACTGGTTTTTTTAAGAAAAAGAATCTTCGTCGAAGCAGTGAGGAACAGGCAACCCCAAAAGGGGATGGTTCTGTTAATCAGGTTCTGTTCAGCTCCGGACTAGATCGTGATTACTTAATCTTTTGTAAGTGACTCATACTTTATTCACTCTATTTGTAATCTACCTGGAAATAGTCCAAAATGCCTTAAAAGAAAAGAAAAAAAGCCTTAAAAGAAAGGCGTATTTATGAAGATTGCAAGCTGGCTACCAAAATTAAAGACGATGTAGTATTGTTCAGCGACAGAAACAAACCAACAAATGAATTAGGCCTTCAAAGACAACTTCAGCTTGTCCACTTCAAAACAGCTTAGCCAAAACTTCAAGACATTGAGATGGCTTGGTGAAAAAATCAAGACTCTGAGACGTAGAGAAATGGTCAAAAAACAAAACTGTAAGATCTGTATTTTTGGAAAGGCCTATTACTGGTATGCTATGTGCTACAGTATATACATTTATTAGTACATGCACTTACCAGCAAGTGTCAGGATCAAAAGAAGACATCTTAGGATACCAGCAATAGTCATAAATTGTCTCTCCTTCCCCCACACAGAGAACAGAACACTTAAAAATGCAAGGTTATAGGCATATTACACAACAATGTACAACCAAGAATTTCTAATAAGTGTTCTGACATTGTAAATAACTTGAGAACATGCACAGTTCCATAGAGAGTGTATGACTGCAATATTGTCTTACAGAATGCCAATTGAATCAAACTTAACTTTTGAATAAATTCAATTACAGTACAACTGAGATAGTACCATTTCAGGTAGACCATTACAGGATGTGCTTTCAGAGTAAAATTCTGAGGGCAAGTTAAAAAGTTTCAGAGTGTTGTCATCACTGCAAGTAAGAATGCATGATCCATCAGGTGACCTGGCATTAATAAAAAACAGCAAATGTTATGAACCTTATGGGAGATATATAAACAATCAATGGCAATAAATATATGAACAAGTAAAAGCAAACAAAGTTAACAAACAAACAAGCAAACACACAAACAAACATTTAAATAACACAAAAATACAGTAAAATAAAAAAATCAACTGAAATCAAATCAAATGAAAAATGGCTTATTAATCATTATTTTAAATATTTTTATATTGCAAATTTTTATAGATAATTAAATCCTGGTTTGGATTATCTATAAGAATTTTATCAAAGAATGAAAGAACTTTGAACAGCCTCTGATATTGCAAGTTGTGAATCTTTCCGTGGTAAATGTAGCCAATCTCATGTAAAATAATATGAGAAGGTGTTCTTTTATATGATTTCAGGTTAACTTTTCATGCTTAATTTTTTTTCCTTTTAATCTTTGTTCTCTTTTTGCATTCATAATTTGTTGTCATAAGACAATCAAATACAGGACAGGAGTTATGCAATATTATTACAATATAATTTATTAGTAATATCATTTTTTAAATTATAATTATAATAATAATTATTATAATATTATTTCAATACTTGTACTGTTGTAGTCTTGGCTTTTACTGTTTTTACACAAGCACCCTACATACCATTTGCATCCTTTTAGAAAGTTTTCAGAGTATGGTTCAAAATCACTCCATGAACCTGTTAGCTGAACTGGAGTAGTGCTGAAGTCCAAATGACAATGTTTGCTGCAAAGCAAACATAACTTGTGGTCAGTGACCAATTTATAAGTTCATTCCTTTTGACAGTGTATGGCTACAGCCATTTTAGTTTTGAAGAGATCTACTACAGTAGATGTACTTACAAAAATCTGATTACAGTAATACCATTTCTGTTTCACTCCACTTACTGACTGTGAAGTCTTAGAATTGCTAGTTAATCACCTGATCCTTATTGAATACCATTTGAATAGATAGTTTATTAAAGAGGCCTGGATGCACATGCATGTCCAATATGTCTTTTAAGGAGTAGTACATGTTCCGATTCACATTTTTTTATTTTCATATTTCAATAATGCAATTATCTACAGTAAATTTCAAGTAATCTTTTTGTTCAGTTTTCTCCACTACCTTCAAATTTTTTCACTATTTTACTAGAAATTAAAACTTTAAGAAAATAAGAACTTTTTCATGCTCATACTTTGCTTCATATGGCTTTAAGATTTTAGTTTATATATCATAGCAAAAATCTTTCCCAGCTAATGATTTCAAAAAATACTAGAGAGATGACATCTTTTGAAATAAAGTCAAAATATCACTTGAATTGTCATCTTGTTTTGTTTTTTAACTCTTATCTTGGGTTTAAAAGATGCTACTTTTGCAGCTGTTTTTCTTATACTATAGTAAAAAGCATCTTAACAACTTTCAATATTATAGCAAACTGCAGCCTTACACAGCCTTCTCTGCAACCAAAAGTGATCAAAGAGTGTGAAAGAAATTTTAACAGCTACTGGCATTTGTGGCTTTATATATGTAAAGTAAGGTCTGGAATTGAGTTTTGCTTGTTCATCAATTTTGTTTGCAAAATATTAAGTTGTGTTGGAAATCTTAAAAGTTGACCACTTGCTTAATTGGCCTCTACTTTTGTCAAAAAATGAATATTAGAGAACACTTCTTGGTTTGGAGAGGTATCACTGGCGATTTGGCAATAGATAAAGGTAAACGGCATAGCATGGCCAAATAACAAGATGCTGTCCAAGGGACACTTTTCTTCTTTTAGCCAAGATTTGACAGTTAACCTTTAGTTGACTATTTGCTGTATAATAGTTTCACATCTCCCTCACATGCCTGTTTTTGCAGTTACCTTGCTGCCCATCACTGTCTTTATTGCCACTGTCTATCATTTAATAAAATTCTGTGAACTCTTCAAAATGAAAGATCTAGAAAAGAGCACTATAGAATGCTCTTTATAATGCACCAAGATAATGCACTTTCTCCAAAGAAATTCTGTGGTTGTGGTACCCCCAATAGTGATGCCCCTATAATAGGATAATGGTAATGGCCGCAGGCCCGCATGAACTTTGGGGAAAGTCTGTGATGACAAACAAGTATACAACACATAGATGCCTTGATCCACACTTTTATCAAAAAATGAATATTAGAGAACACTTCTTGGTTTGGAGGGGTATCACTGGCGATTTGGCAACAGATAAAGGTAAACGGCATAGGATGGCCAAATGACAAGATGCTGTCCAAGGGACACTTTTCTTCTTTTAGCCAAGATTTGATAGTTAACCTTTTATCTGGCAGGTTTTCTGGAGGTCTCCCCTTGACGAGTAAAATCGTCTGGCGTTAGCCAGAGTAAAGTTAATATGTTGCCATTTGGCAACACTGTCGGGTAAAGGGTTAACCTTTAGTTGACTATTTGCTGTATAATAGTTTCCCATCTCCCTCACATGCCTTTTTTGGCAGTTACGTTGCTGCCCATCACTGTCTTTATTGCCATAGTCTACCATTTAATAAACTTCAGTGAACTCTTCAAAATGAAAGATCTAGAAAAGAGCACTATAGAATGCACTTTATAATGCAGCAAGATAATGCACTTTCTCCAAAGAAATTCTGTGGTTGTGGTACCCCCAATAGTGACGCCCCTGTAATAAGATAATGGTGATAGCCGCCGGCCCGCATGAATTTGGGGAAAGTCCCTGATGAAAAACTAGTATACAACAAATAGATGCCTTGATGCACGCAAAGACACGTTTGATTATAGGTCAGTGAGCACTTGTTTTAGATTAATCTCTAATTTAACCACCAAGTTTTAACGTATGCCTCCATCAACTAATGATAATACCTTGAACAATATTCCTCTTTATTTTCATCTGTCGGAGTATTAGTTTGAAGGTTACAATCAGGTTTTAATGTCGATGTTAAGTTTTGTACTGTGCTGTCATTGTTTTCATTTGAGCATGAAAATGCTGTCCCTGATGTTATGTGATCCTCACACTGCATAGGATCAACCCCAACTTCGCGTGATATATCGATATTCTCTGATTCACAGTTAGGTGAGTTTAAAGGTTGTAATGCCTCTCCGTTTGTTTTCTCTCTTTCAGCATATCTGAAGTCATTATCTGTACATTCCTTAGCCATACCTCCTCGCACTTTCAATTCCTTGAAAAAAAGGTATCATTAAAACAAATGTTAGCACTGCAAGGATTTTTGTTGTGCTGACAGGTAGGCATTTTGTCGCGCTGACCGTGAAAATAGCAGGCTCAATTGCCTTCGAACCAAAAGTTTGTTTTCAAAGTTGCAAATCCTCATTTTGCTGCTCGTTTTTTGGCTTTCAAGCTATCCAACTGCAATCAAGTGACAGATAATGTTGCCATTTAGCACTTACACTTTATTAAAAGCTACATTACGTCATCATTGGAACGAGAGCAGCATTGGTAATCGTTGAGAAAATATGAAAGAATTTGCACAAAAACTTGAAAGGTTTGTAGACTGCCGAATTTATGATAAAGAATTCTAACGTTTTGAGCTATCTTACGAATGGTCATAGCTTGAAACGTTAGGATTCTTTATCATAAATTTGGCAGTCTACAAACCTTTCAACTTTTTGTGCTATTTCATACTGCCTATGCAGCATCCCCTTTACATCATTGAAAGAATTTGCATTTGTTATGGACGAACGAGATTTTCTAAGCTATACAGAACCAATTGGATACAAGGAATGAGCTAAATGTGACCTGAATTGTAAGATATATCACTTTCTATCTGTAAAAAGGCTTAAAACATCCCATAGAGATCTAACACTACTAAAATACAGGGCTACCTAAACCAGCCAATATGGCATAATCGCCACTTTCCGCAGTAGGATAAATGAAAAATTTAACGGTTCACTCCCTTTGAAATTTGTCTTAAAACGGTGTTTTGTCCTTCGTTTACACGTTAAAGTAAAATTATCTATGGGAAAAATGTGCCACATATCGTAATCACCGCCATTAACTATATATGTAGTACAAGTGACCAATTGAAATATGCTTTTTCTAAATTCCCAGAGAAAATAGTTGTTTGATGAAATTGAAATTTTAGAAGCTTGAACAATGTTTCAGTGCCATCAGGAAGACAAGGGGAATGTTTGTTTTTAAAGGAGTATAATTTCATATGATTTATGAAGTCTCAAATGCAGGTCATGCATAAGTCATAAAAACCAATGACACATGGGCATGAAAAAGGAAAAACATTCAAATTCTACTGTTTCCTCCCAAAAATGGCTTATGGCTTTAAATAACCTTCTTATGTCAAGTGGCAAGATGAAACCAGTGACTGACCAGGAAAAATGCACACCACATTTTTTTGGTGTTGAAAAATTATAGCTATAGGGTCTCAGAAATTGTTACCTAGGGTTTAAAACCTCAAACTATTTCATGTAATTTCTTTTTAGGTTCAAGTGTTTGCAATGTTTAGTTGTCAAATATATTACCTCTATTTTGCGTTCCGCTTTTATTTTTCCCAGTGTTTCCTTGTACTTTTTGTTGTTTATGCTGAATTTTTCAAATAGTTTGAAGTTATTTCTAAGTTATTTATAGTTCTATCTCTTTCGAAGTTCTGTCTGTGGTAGAGAATCTGTGTATTTAGCTACAAAGAATAAATACCAGCTGAAAATATGATTAATTTTTCCAACCATTGGAAACTTCAACTGGTCTCACATGGTCTTTGAAGATTGTGTGACAATTGATGGGAGTAACTGGCTGTTTTTAAAAGTCATTAAATGCTAACATTTCTCAAGAAACATCAATGTTTTTGTGTCAGTTTTTGTCATTTTAGATACCATTAAGCTTAATTTCTGAGCGTTTAATTATGCCATGAAAGCTTAAATGACTCACTTACTCATTTAAAAGTTTGGCTTTTAAATTGCGATTATTTCGGACCTTTTTTTGCAGTTTGTCCATGACAGATTGGTAGTGATCATAAGCGTACGGGCCTAATGGACACCATGGGCACGGGCCAACCTTTTCTGTAGAATTGGGCGGCTTGTCGGGGAAAATTTTGTGTTTTGTTGGGCAGTGACTGCCTGACATACCACGGAAAAGAATAGAATATAGTTAGGTATTGATGACTATTTAGGTTTTAACCTATTTCTGTATGAATGACCTTGTTCCCAGTACATCGTTGGAACTGTCAAACCATGGTCATGAAGTGGAAAATCCTTTCATAGTTTTATATAAAAACGGTAAATACAATATTTACCGTACAACTGGCAAATCTTTTTCGAAATCAAGTCGTCTTCAAATATAAATGAATGTCCGAACGACGTTTTCTCGTCTCTTGGTCTTCCCATGACCAGCTGTCTCAGTCGGTACTTCAATTACTTCAAATAATAAATATAAACCAAATCAATACTGCATTACTATCATTACAAGATAATTATTAGTTAATGTTTATGGTTTTATTCTATGTATCAAATTGAGTACAGGATACTGAAATTTTGAAACATTTGCGTGATTTGGTAGTTTCACTTTCAAACTGGGTGTGTTAGCAGTGGGTTGTTATCGGACAAAACTGAAATAAGGCCACCAGTTTTGAAGCCCTCCTGTACGCCACTGGAAGTGATTTCACATCAGTGTTCTGACATTTAATATAACATGTTTGTATTTACCGGTCGGGCCGTAAAGTGACTTTTAGTTTGAAGTTATAGTTTTTCTCACAGCTAATCTATTGGCAAAAAATGTAATTACTTGTACTGATGAAAATTATGGTCACAGTTCTTCTACAATTCGCGTCAAAACCCAGCAAAACTAGGAATTAATCTTGTGACCACACTGATTTTAAGTCAACGCTGAAAGCTTTTCACCAAATTATTCAGCAAAATTTCTCGTAACGTTTCAGTAACTTGAGGAAAATTTACTTTCTTATCGGTGCGACACATTACTGTAAAAATTATATTGGTGTGATTTATCGATGACAGTATCAAAATTTAACACAACATGAAGCATTTGTTGTAAAAATACCACTTATTCGAAGACGGCAAATATATACCGTACTGCTTTTGTTGCTTTTTAAATAAAAATCTTGTCCATTAAATAAACCCTGACTATATCGAAGTTGTTCGAAATAACTTCTGATGTCCACCATTTTGAAAATGGTTACTCGACCCGGGCCGCCTGTTCAAATTCCGGGCTTTTCTCGCGATTGGTCAATATTGGTCAAGACAAAATGCCCACCTGTTCTTGTTGATGCCAGTCAACCCAGTGAGCTTTATATATGGAGAGAGAACTCCAGTCTACTGGTAAAAAGGGAAGCCAAATATGGCCGACATGGAGGCCAATTTTCCAAGTCAGTTTCAGGCCATTGCGCGGTCTTGCACATCAGTTCCTACGGAACTGGCCTTACGGATCTTGACATCTTCTCTGGTTGTCGGATTTGATTTCAGACGACGCAACAGTTCGATTTCCTTGGGAAACGCTTGGGCTTGAACTGTTTTAATGATCTCCGCCTCAGCTTGACGTAACTCGTCCACATTTGGTGGTTGATACGACTGAGAAGTTTTACTTTGCTTGATTCGGTTCTAAATCTGCTCGTTGAATTTTTAAGCGTTTCAGAAATTTCAGACAAATTGCTATTGCTCGTTTCGCATAATGCCAATCAGAAAAATATTCGAATCGTTGTGGGATCGTTCGCATTTCGGCAATTCTTCCTTGTGTGGCAAGGGATTTCGCCTTTCTAACTTCTGGGTCATCTTCGCAGAGACACAGAACTTCGACGTGGGTTTGATTAATCTCAGGTTTCCAAAGACTGTGTCCCGAATTCTTCTTCGTAGTCGTCGGCTATCTGCTTCAGTCCGTAATTAGCACACCCGGGCGAGGATCCAGCACCAAAAATTTGTACGGTCATTCTGAATTCAGACGAGGGTTTCGTGGTGTCTCCGTAGGAATCGCAGGAAGTCTCGATGAGTCGTGATTACTTTGAGCTGATGGAACATTGACTCTACATCACACATGAAGGCAACAGGGTTTTGTCTGAATCTACAAAGCACTCCGAGAAGTT
>JBAHVQ010000534.1:1100636-1107842 GCA_036872915.1 Nanipora kamurai | reverse complement strand
AAAGGCTCACGAGAAGCAGTCCTACCAGATAGCCAAGCGTGATAAAAGATTTAGAGATAACTGTGAAGAAGAACAGCTAATGCGTAAGACGAATTCGACAGGACATAAGGACTTTCATAAACAGAGAAAGCAGATTACAAATGAGAAGAGTTGTTTTTTGTTTGATAATCCTCCAAACAAGAGCTGCAGCTATGCTGGTGTAGGTGTCCTGGATGCAGAAGAAGGCGAGGTCATTGTACAAAAGCTGCAAGGTAAAAGATTCCAAGAAGGCAAAGATTTGTCATTGTTCATGGCTGGTCTCCGCCGGGGTGTTAGCTACCATCACTCGGGGATGTCCGCTAAGCTACGTAGCATTGTAGAGATGCTATTTCGAAAGAAGTTCTTGCGAGTCGTATTTGCTACTGGAACGTTAGCGCTTGGGATTCATATGCCCTGTAAGACAGTAGTCTTCGCCGGGGATTCAGTGTATCTGAATACTCTTCAGTATCATCAGATATCAGGTCGAGCTGGACGTCGTGGATTTGACCTCCAGGGAAATGTAATATTTCTCGGCGTTCCTCAGCCCAAGATACAACGCCTCATGACCGTTAACTTACCACGGATCATTGGAAACTTCCCATTGAACGCAACGTTGGTCCTCCGATTGCTTCTGATGGTTAACAAGGTAGCGGACCGAGAAGCGGCCATGAATCAAGCACTAACCCTGCTTCAGAATCCGTTGATTTGTAAGGACCAGCCAGAACTCGATTTGCAGCTGAAGCACCACTTTTTATTCAGTGTTGAATTGTTAGTGCGTCAGGTTAGTCTTGAGCAATCATATCGCGTTATGTTTTTTTTAGAATTTTATTGCAACACTTCAAATTGAAATCGTACACCAGTGTAGACAAAAATTGGTAAAATAAATAATAGTACGAACGGGAAAAGATCTGACAAAATTTGGACGTATTTCTCCGGAGACTTTCTCGTCCGTGGGTTATTTAGGATTAAAGTATTAGATTAATGGACGCGCCCCTGGTCTAGCTGCTTTCGAAAACGGAGATGTTTCATCTGGCATAGGATTAAGACGCCGGTATTTCTTTGGATAAGCGTACTTTAACTCCTTCCTGTCCGTATAGGTCCTCATTGACGTATGGAGACTTTAGTATTTTACTAACGCCAGAGTATTTTACTCTGGCTAACGCCAGACGATTTTACTTGCCCAGGGGAAAGTCCTCGGACGGGAAAGAGTTAAGGCCCGTTTACGTTGGCGATTTCAGCTGCGCTTTTTCTCATCCTGATGCATGCGATCGAGTGGAGTCACTCATGAAAGTACTGAAGCGCATAGCCTTGCACAAATGGTTCAATACTTTTGTGAGTGAATCCATTATTATTACCAGTATTGTAAATTATATCGAATCGATTTTACTAAGTAAAAGGAGATTGACATTTGGGCAATACGTAATGACTTGTATCGATTAAAACAGACTAACCTTTCAACCCAGGTTATGTTCAGATAAACCGGCAGAAAATTTTAATAAACAGCGCGACGGTTTTCAATCTAGTTCGCACTAGCTCCTCTCCTTTTTCATATAAAACTGGACTTGTGAAAACACTCATAGACATTACTTTTAAAATCAAAAACGACTGACAATAAGAAAAAATAAATGAAAATTAAAAAACTGAAATCTTAACTCCTTCACTGCTACAGCTCTGCCTTTAACGGGTAAAATAGTCTGGCGTTAGCCAGAGTAAAATAGTAAAAGTCCCCCCGTGGCAGGGAAAGAGTTAAGAGATTTTTTAGGAGCTTGCTACTGCACTGATCAAAAACAGGCGTACAGCGTGTGCATGTGTCCACTGACTGAGTCGTCAGGGACAAAATAAAAATAGTAAAAATGAGTAACAGCAAACTGACTAAATAATTTTGATGATACTGAGGTGATAAGGATTAAATGTCTGGAAAGCATAAGCCCAGCGAGAAGGGGAACGTCGAGATAAAACACGTATTTAATGAATCGGTCCCGTTTCTCAGAGCATGTTGTGAGATTTGCATATGCCCGTGGTTTGTTCTTTGAATCGGAGATGATTTTAAGGCATTTGAAAATGCATTAGTTTCCATGCTCAGAATATCATTCAAAATTTTTTGTTTGACTTCTCCCCACGTTCTTTGTTGTGCACGAATACGCCAGATTTGTACCCCTAAAACAAGTTGGGCCGCTGTCAAAGGCACTCCTAACTGGTAGATAAATGTAATTGTGTTAAAATGTGGTTTATTGCTGTTGCAATATAATAAACTTCCAGTTTGTAGTCATATACAAACGCCTTAAACGATTTTAACGGCTATTATAATAGACAATCCACAGTTTCGGCAATGCAAAATGCTGAGTTTAGGATTTGCAGGTGCCCGTAATATCGTTGCTAAAGGTTGGCCACCCTAACGGTTACTTTGCTCGCATTAAAAAGTTCTTAGTTACGCCTCTGACTAGTTTTTAAGAAATTGAATCCATCGTAACTTCATTTAGCATATTCGAACGTCTTTGCGTTCTAAGTTTTCCGCTTCTATTTATAGCTTTTAAATTGCCAACTGTGAAGATATGATGATAAGTACGCAGGCGTGAAAATTTCGTCTTACTTTCATTAGTATTGGTTTGATTGTACGTGGCCGCTCACGCAAAATGACGGCTGATGAAGCGTCATCAATTGATCAGTGCAAACACAGTATTTCCTTGGCTATTTCTAAACGCGATATCCATACGTAAACAATGTCTGACCAAAATGTCGCTAAGTCCGAAGTTAATGACTTGGGATAACAAAACAAGCAGTATAATACTAATCGATCTTCGGTCAAAAAATTGACGAGCAAGCTACTACGACGTTTTTCCAACGTTCGACTAAACGTTTGGCCTATTACCATGTGATGCCAGCGAAATAAAACGGTGTTCTGCCCACTGTCCGAAACTTCTTTGCTCAGTTCCGTGTGCGCTGACCTTCTAAAGTCAACGGACACAAAAACTAGTTTCGTACTTTTGAAACATGTCAAATAACAACACTAGATAGAAAAGGAAACGTACTGTTTATTAAAGTAATCCAGGTTAATATAAATTGAAACAGAATGACCTGAAATTAAGTTTACTTTCAACTTTTCTTTGTGTGACTTGTTGTAAAGCAGTTGTCAGTTTGATGGACTGGCTTTTGAACGTCTTCGCAAAAAAATATCTACTTTTCTGGCACTCCATCACTCTTTAGTCGATGCTGGACGCTGGCTGTTGTGTGAATTTCTTTATCTGATTGGCGTCGTTCTTCGACTGAATTCGTATGTTGGTCTGCAAGTTGATTTGGTTGTATGCATACGATTAAATATCTTCTAGTTTCGGCTGTTCACTGAGGGTCTTTATGAGCAAGTAAACTTGAGCTATAAAGCGATCTGTACACTCATTACCAACTCACGGGTTACTTCTAATCGTTTTATACCTTGTCGGAATTTGTGTGACTGCGTGTTTCAAGTTGGTTTTGTCACCACTTTGTCAAAGTCATCTTCTATGAGGTCGGGAATCAGTGCGAAGATATTTTGAAACTTGGGAGCACTGAACTGATATAGTACTGTGGTCTCCTTAGGACTTAAACTGCTACCAAATTCAGTCCGGCTATCAGATATCTGACATTTGTCAGTCCCTTGTACATCTCTCTTTCATTAAAATCCTTATACCTGCACCCACTGTATGATACTCAACTGCCTTTGACACATAATCTTAATCTGGTAACTTCCTAAGTAGAACAAATTTGATTTTCCAATCATGTGGGGGATTGCTTCAGATCCCGGACTTCCTTGTTTATCCAAATTGTAGTTTGAAAGATTGAAGGCTTAATTGTGTCTTGCTACAAACTGTGGTACGAACTGTGTAGAAACTGTGGTAAGCCAAGGACTCGACAAAGCTCCTATCTTTGGACGAAAACCCCTTGTGATGAAGATCTATGCTGAATATAGGCTTTGTTGGGTAGAAAGAAAAAGTTTTGACTTATAGGTTTTATACTGTAAATTATATATTTTGTAAAAATCCAGGACTTTCGTTGATACCAGCACTAGTAAGAAGTTATCCTGATAAAATAAAAGTTTGATAATCATCATCGTCATCAACATCTAAATTCTAGCCAGACACTTTAACCATCTAACCAACTAGACATCAGATAGTAAACCAAGGTTGTTTACGGCATTTTAACGTAATGCCTAGCAAGTCCATTTTCTCGTTCTTAGTTTAAATTCTGTAAGTAACCTTTGCCATCTGAGTTCTGGGGTTCAATAAGTACAGCCTCTTGCTAGCGTTCACAAGGTTGCGAGTTCAAGTCCCGTCTTGCGCTCTTAGTTTTTCTGGGCCCTGGCTTACCACTGTTAGTACAAAAAGATACAATAGCCCAGAACCAAGACGTGTTCACGCCAGAATAAAGTTAGAAGTTAGAACTGGTATTACATAAGCACATTATACTGCCCATTAACTTATTTTGAGACACGTTTCATGGAAATCACTCACAGAGTTTCTTTACTTGTGTAGGGATTGCTTGACAAGACAGGAAGCCCTCAAGGCTTAGCTGGTCTTGCAACTCATCTTCATTACCATGAACCTTCTAATCTTGTTCTAGTGGCATTTTTGCAGGATGGGCTTTTCCACGATTTTTGCAGAAGTGGGCGGTCAAACGGTAAGGACTTGCTACAATGTTAAGAGTTCACGTTATGTTGTTGGTGATAGTATCAGGCAGAGGTATCCGCTATTAAAACTTTCCAATAGTAGTCTAGACCAACTGAACACTTTCTGGAACCAATTATGCAACTTCTCCTTTAACGCATTCCTGCATGTCAAGAAGTCTCCCCTTGACGAGTAAAATCGTCTGGCGTTAGCCAGAGTAAAATCGTCTGGCGTTAGCCAGAGTAAAATCAGTAAAGACCTACTGTGTCACCGTGACAGGAAGGAGAAAAGTTATAAAATACAAAATTTTAGCTGATTTAAAATAATGGACACACAGCCTTCTTCCTGTGATAGTTAATTCACTGTTTACAAGACCTAAGATAAAGGCTTACCGTGTGGTTGTGGGAGATTACGACACCTACATCTTCCTGTAAATTATTCTGTTCAATGGTTAGTTTGTTTGGAAAGTCTGGACCTATCGATAAAATGAAGAGGACAGCTATCATTTAGTTTGGTAAAGCCCGGTTGATTGGTCGATAAACCTCGCTGGGTTAGCCAGACAATAAGGTAATAGGCCGCAATACCCTCGCTTAAAATGTTCACGTTACACCTCAGAATATTGATATCTTATAAAACGACCTATCACCTCGTAAAATATTTCTCACTATGAGTGGCTTTCCTAAATGTCGATATTTCAGTTTTTCCATCATTGCGTACTTTATCCACGGTATGCAGGAAAGGGATGGCATCTTTTGGCATTCAAATGGGCGTGAAAAAGTTCCAGATAACCCAAACGGTCACCCAACCGTGTGAGTTATCTAAAGCAATACATACGGCCCATACCCTGAGGTGTATGGACCGCATTTAAAATGGACTTGAGCTTTTGATTTTTTGTTGTTTTATATTTTTATGCAAACTGGCTGTATAATATTAATTTATTCTTCTTTTTGTACATATTAACTGCTTTAACCTTTATAAGCATTGGATAAATTAGTTCTTGTTTTAACACTTATAAACCTGGTGATGGTCGCTTGGACCGAAAGCTTATTTTCTTTATTTCAATAAATAAAGACCTTTTATACTGATACTTTGGTGTTTAAACATATGCCTCCCAGTTACAAATCTACTCCCGACATACATCGAATATTGTTAGCACTTTAAGTTAGTTTTTAGTTTTTAACCGTAAATCTATTATCAATAAAAAACCGCGAAATTGGAGTTGATATATGTCACATCGTATTCATAGCTTTTCTTTGCCATATTACTGTTCTGCAAACCACACATCTACATAATCGTTAGCCTACGAGGGGAATGTTGCGCCTGCTTTACGGGTAATTTTTGCAACGCCCCCTCTCCGCGCTACGCCACTGTTATCAGCCAGAATCAGCTGATCCCGGTTGAACCAAATCATGGATTATATCAGCTGTCTCAGCTTATTGATAAATATCGTGTCACTAGAATTTCAAACCTACTCGTGTCACATGTATCACATCTTGTCCAGAGAAGATTGTGCATTCTGATGTTGTTCTGCTGTTGCAAATACGGCCTACTTGTTACTGTTTTATAAAATTTTATAAAACAATAACAAGTAGGCCGCATTTGCAATAAAATACGTTTATAGTATGATGTTGTCGTGATATAAGAAATTAGTAGACTTTGCTCAATCTTGATTCATGCTCCTAAACCAATGTCAATTTGGCCGGCTAACTCGAACATGACGTCTATCTCAGCCCAGCCTACCTTGCACAATATAAATAAGGCATAAAACAAAGAAAGACAAATATACTCCTTATTTTCCCAGCGTCTGCTATACCTGGCCCTATAGGCATCCGTGGTGCTTTTGGTTATCATCAAAGGAACATGAAATCGATTTTTCAAAAAAATTCTAGAAACATAATCGATAGTAGACATTAATTTTATTGAGTACCTGTTGGAGCTGTTTTTACTATGGCGCAGCGATCAGCTTTGCTCGAGACTACTCTCGATGACGTCGAGATTCAATCCCGCGATAGCGACTCTTTAAAGTTTTAAAAGATTCATTATCCCTCAATGGCGATTTGTTCATATGATAAAGGTGGTGCTCATTGACCCTGCAGTGGTATAGGCAGTGAAGAAAGAAACTGAACCGCAGGATGTTCCATGCAGTGAGATCATATTTATTCTAGAAATCTGAAACACTGAAATCCTCACTAGATGCTGTGCGGATCGTGTCCTTCGGTGACTGGAACTTGGATAAACTCGCTAACAATGCTGTAAAGATTGCATTGCGTCAAGCTAAGCTAAATCATTATGCTACTCAATTTAATAATGAATGTGGCGATCCAAAGGAAGCCTGGAAAATCAATGACATTCTTGGACGTAATAATCAACAGCATGATACTGTTAGACTGTACAAACCAATGGTATGTCAACATGGATCGCGGCCTTTATAATCTGGTTGTTTTCCTACATCTAAGAAAAGCGTTTGGTACCGTGGACCATGAGATTCTTTCAAAAAAACTTATGGCTTATGGCATCACAGATAGTGCGCTCCATCTGTTGAAATCTCGTT
>JBAHVQ010000534.1:1028999-1056271 GCA_036872915.1 Nanipora kamurai | reverse complement strand
CGTATGTCCGCATTTCTAGACTTTGTTTACGTTTTGCACCACGTGACACTACACGTGGTTTTTAGGGCTGAAGTGGTAAATTTCGTTTACAACTTTAGAGTGGGCCAGCCCTGTTAGCTGGGATCTCACTTCAGATAAACGAAGTGCTCGATTAGGCGAGTTGAAATGTTTTCTTGGAGATTATCAGAGCTGAGCTAGAAAGACTAAGTGGACTCCACTTACACGTGAGATGTCTAGGGGAGCAAAATTTCACAGCTTGTCGGTATGTTTATATGTACCAGGTGATCTGAAAACACGAAAGTGGACTGGAACTAGTACATGTGGAAAAAACGCAATGCATTGTGGTAGTTTAGTATCACTTCAACTTCGAAGGGAATGGCCGCGGCGGTGCGAGCATTTTGCTGCGAAGACGAATTGAGCAATTTTACATCTTTTATGGACGATAGATAAATTTGATATGATCTATAGCACAAGTGAACTCTTAACTACATTATTCAGGGAACACAAGGTAATCGCATGCGTTGTCGTCAAGGAAATGAACTCGCATTACCAAGTTGTTAAAGAGCACGTTGAATGCTTACAGCTTTCCAACACGATGTTTTCTGTATAAAGAGGTGAGAAAGTGAATCGATTGTTGTTAAGTGAATTTTTACTTTCTGTGGCTATTCTCTGGTCTTTGTGCTAAACATATTGCATAACCAAAGCGGCTGCGTTTCTTTTACGGTTTTTTAGTGATTTTTCTTGGGTCTGCTTTGACATTATGTCAATCTTGAACAGTTTGTAAAAAAGCAATGTAAAAGCCAGACATTGGGACGCTTTTATTCGTCGTATAATGCTCAAGACTCTGCAGTTGTAAAGTACTTCTACTTTGGTTTCTTGCTGTTGCTGTAGTGGTTTTGCTTAACTAGTTTATCTCTCAGTTTGTATCCTCCCGTAAACGTTGATAAAAAAAGTAGGTTCTAGAGTTTGTTTAAGTTGTACAATTTTAAAATTCGCTATATTATTATTAAGTACTGGGTTTTCCTGTTTACTAGTCCTCTGTAGTCAAATATTCAAATATATAATTATTTTATAAAGGAAATTTAGGAGTTATGTATAGGTCAGCACTCACACCGCGGCGGCCATTTCCCTTCGAAGCTGAAATGATACTAAACTACCACAATGCATTGTATTTTTTCTATGGGGTTAAAGGAGGTTACAGGTCTATTGAAGTTAGCTAATATCTTGTGAACTATACTAGATTCTGTTCTGAAATTTGTCATGGAAGTACCTTCCCCTTTATTGAATACTGATGCAAAGTTTCAAACAGTTTCACAAAAGAAACAGAACGTTACAATTGATTAAAATTGCTCCAGGTCCCAGGCCTTTTGCTGCCGCGGTCAGATCACCTGGTAGGTGTATATCACTGACGGTTTCACTGAGCGTATATGTCTACTGACCTCGGTATAACTGGACGTGCGGTCTCCGATACTTCTGTAATGCCAAAAGTGTCCTCAATTGACTGACGCCATCTTGGTGTGTCATCCGAAAAATTCGAACGAGTAATAAAAGACATTCAGAATCATCTTTCGATGGGAAACTTGTAAAAGATGTCCAAACTTAGTCAAATTTTCGGTTTACCGACAAATGTTTTGTGCTTTCAAAACGTTTTCAACTCACTAAATTCGCTTTTCTCTCGAGTTTGGTCCCATGTCCCTTTTCCATTTCATGTACCAAGATGGCGGACTTTTGAGGATATTTTCTGGAGATTCATCCGCAGTCTAGTTATATAGAGGTCAGTGTGAATATCACTAGTAAAAACATATAGACATAGTAAAAACGGTAGCTTTTAAGTAAAAATACCTGGTTGGAGGACCTTGCTTTCATTGAATCAGTAGCCTATTGCAACTCGGTGTCTTTTTTGTTTTCTTGCTGCAGTCTCAGTTTCCGATTTGTCAGTACGAACAGCAATGCAGAACACAATCAATAAGCGTTTACTTGTATTTTTATCACCAAGTGAACGCTTTTGAGTCTTGAACCCGGTCGTCAATCTTCCCAATGCCGTTCGACACTTTTTTCAATAAGATAAAATGTTATCTAACATGTCTTTTACATTGTGAAATGGCAAAAAACTGGTTTGGTTCTCAAGGTAATAAAGTCATTTTCCTAACATCGCTTTGTTCCGTAAACGGTCCGTTCCGAAGAATTTATACGGCATTTGATTGGTCGTTGATTATTATCCGAGCCTGAAATATCGGCCAGTGGTCACTACCGTGAACACAACGGTGAGCTCTATGTATGGAGAAATAACTTCCCGCCCTCAGGTGAATCCAAACATGGCGGACATGAAGGTAAGTTTTGGTATGTCAGTTTCAGTTCCCTAAGCGGTTTTGCACGTTAGTTATAGTCTCCTACGCGACCTTTCACTGTTTGCTCATTACCTCCAGTTGAAACACAGGCAGAACATCACTTTTAAAGACAGAAATGAATATTTCAATTTGAAATATTTTTAAAAAAATATCAAAATGAGTTACAGAGTATAAGTTTCATTAAAATGTAATGCAACAAATCTCTTAAAAGACTCCCGAAAAATCACTTGAGAAAACTGTACGGCAAACGATCTCTTTTTACCGGTTCTTTACCATTTTCAGACAGTTTAGCACATCTGTAGGCCACAGACCATCTCCAAATCTTTTTATATACTCGGTCATGAAAAATTCTTCTGGTATCATTTCTTTTGAACTAATTTTCCGTAGTTGTAAATGTTTCGAAGCTGAGCCAAACAGAAAAAGTGATGTAAAGGACTGAAACTGACGTGTAAGACCGCGCAGGGGCCTGAAACTGACGTACAAAATTGGCCTCCATGTCGGCCATGTTTGGCTTCATTTTTTCCCCGGCCGATAGACTGGAGTTCTCTCTCCATATATAGAGCTCACTGAAGTGTTCAGTGAGCTCTAATATCCGTGGATTCCTGTTCAATCAAATATGCGTAAACATATCCGAGGCCTGGTATTAAAGTTGCTAGGAAACGGCAGGCGTTGAAACCTAAACTGACGACAGCAAACGAAATCAAACCGTCACAAAATAGAAATAAAAACTAGGGTAGGCAACATTTATCAGGAAAAAAGTGCCTTGAGGAATAACTCTAACTGGAATGGGGAAATAACAAGAAAATGAATGCCAACCAAAAATAGGATTGGAAAAGTGGCGAGAACGAAAGACAACTAATGTTGATCTGGAAAAAGCAGAAAGACCGCATAGAAACCGACAAAAGCTTTTGAACGAAACAACGAATGAACTCACACAATTGTGAACTTTTAACAGTTGTGAAGTTTATTACAGACACTATAAACTATTAATGTATTATGGTAAAATTATTAATTATTGCGAAGTCATGAATCTTTTGAGAAGTGATAACGTAGTGCTGCAGTTGGTTAAGTCTTGGTCAAATGTTCGCTTAGCTCACCACCTCTGATCATGAAAAACGATTTCTGAGATGTTCCCTAGACAGGGAATCGATCCCGTAACCTTTCTCGTGACCGGGAAACGCTCTAACCATTGAGCTTCCCAGACTCAGATGGTAAGCTAAGGTGTAGGTTCGTCATATTCATATGTGCAACCTAAGCGCGCCACGATACGATAATTTCCCATGATAGTCGATAATAGTTTTCCCGTTTGACCCCGTACTCTTGATAATTGATTATAGTTGATGTTAGTTAAGGGAGAAAATGCGTTCTTAAAATGTCATCAACAAACATGTGCCGTTTGACCAAGGGTTTAGACTCCCACTTTCTCGCTGCTTCTCTTAGTTTCTGAGTTTTTTGTATTTGAGAATTCAATTCATCAATATTTTCATTAACATGTCATGTTAACTTTTCATGAATAAACAGATCATGACATTCATAACGCAGCAACTAACTATAATACCGATCTTAAAAGCCAAGTCAGGGCTCGAAGATCAGACGTCTCTGGGATACCTACAGCGTGCTACAATGGCTTCTTCCTTAAAAGTATTCCACCTGCTGGTTTTCACGCCAACAAAGTTAAATACATTTGTCAAACAGAGAAACCTAACATGGGTCCTCCTTTCTTCTATGCCACCATGTTTGACGAAAATAATGGAATCGCGATCTTTTCAGCGTACGTTCTACCATCAAATCTAGTGCAAACATTCGGCGGAAATTGGCCTTCATTAGGACGATCAGTCTCTTGGAAGGAAGATCCAGGTATTACTGTTTTACAAAACAGCATATATCGTTCACGAGCTCCGATTAGTTAATATACATGTTTAGTTAATTAGAGTATCCAAACATGGAAAATTCCCTGCTAAAGTTTACTGAAATCTGTGTAGACGTCTTTTCATGTGTTTGGACCCATTGAGCTCTAAAAAGATTGGGACGATAAATCAGGATCAAATTTGGAAGCCAACGTCTTCCCCAGTCCTTTTACACCAAATGGACGACGATAAAATCTTGGCGACAGTTTAGATAGATACATAGAAAATACGTTACTGTTCAGTGGTGAAACATCTTGTATTCTTATCTTAGACTAGAAGCTTTTAATAAGGGTAATTTAACTAGGTTTCACTGCTAAGGTCTCACGTTGCCAAGTGTCTCACACAGTCGCTGTTATTTATTTTTCACGCATACGAGTCCGGTGTTGTTGGATAGTATAATTGGCATTGCTAGGCTTAAATTATTGGTAGGGCAAAAATCCAGCATACCGTTCCTCACCAAGAAAAATATCCTTTGATATCACCCAAAGAATTCTGTGGTTGTTGATTCGTTTCAGGTCTGTAAAATAAGTTTATAATTATTATCTTATATTTTGGATTATTAAAATAATCCAGAATATAAGAGAATAATGTAATTGTTCAACAGATCTATCCAGCTAGAAACGAAAACTAGTTTGAAAAGGGGACCAGGCCGCAGGAAACCTTACGTTTGGGGGCTCCCGTTGTCTCCCGTTGTGACGCCCATGTCGATTTTCACGATTAAAAATCAACAGATTATTTTGATTGGTCAACTTAACGTCACATTGCAACTTTTTTCTTACAAAACACAAACTGTTTTTTTATATAATTTTACGTTTTACTCCGACGAACTTTCTTTTGGTTTTCTGCGGACTATTGGAAACAACTGAATTGAACTTTGTCGGCTTTTGACCGAAAGTTGATCGAAAATATCCTTAATGAGAAGCGATTGCTACTACTGATGTGAAGTTGCTTGTTGCGTCTTAAAGTGCTAAAAAAGGTTTAGCATTTAATGAATTGAACCAGGACATAAAGGCACGATTTAACAAATATGTCAACAATTTTTGGCTTGAAAATCGTCAAAAGTACGAAAAACCTCCACTTTCGCCAAGCATTCCGACTTTTGGGTCAAACATAATTCGTTCTTCAAATCTTTTTCGTGACTAAAAAATCTAAAGATGAACGACTTGCTGGTTATTAAATACCTGCCTTATCATAATCACTTTCTCGAGTAACCGGAACTGTTTTGATCGCAGCTGAGCATCCTATCAATGAAAATCATTGGCCTTCTAACTGCAAGTCAAACCAAGACCCCTTCTATCTGACCGTCCTGAATGGTGGGTCTCCTATTTTATCTCAAAGCAAAGATACCAACAACAACAACTTCAACAACTTGTGCTACTTAAACTGATATCAAACCAAGTCGCATTGGTTCTAATACGACCTGCTTTGAGGTGGTATTAGTCCAAATAAATCTTGATGAGGAATATCTGTTGTAATGCAATGTATACACAAGACATTTTAGCAAACATGGTATTGCTTATAAATAGACGCCTTCCAAAGATAAAAATTCCCTTTCAAAATTGAAAATTCACTTTCTTGATTGTTGCAAATTTCTTTTCTACTAATTTTTAAAAGCAATTTCAAACCAAGGAAGTAACGAGATGTATAAAGGCGTTTCCGACATTCATAAAGGTCACTTGGTTCCAGCAAAGACATTTTCTTTCTCAAAGCCAAGTTTAAAGTCAACGTTCACCTACACAAATGCCATTCCGCAGTATACTCCATTCAACCCTGGACAGTGGAAGGTGTTCGAAGATAAAGTCAGAAATTATGCACTACTTTGCAGTAAAAATAACGGGGATTTGTATCTGCTTACGGGCACTTCAGATGTTCAAATTCAACCTTCAAGCACAATGATACCGCCTAATCTGAGGCAGATGCCTAACAAACCAAATATAGTTATTCCCTATTCAATGTGGACAGCTGGTTGTTGTGTTACTCCAAGCAAGGTCGCGTCCATTGCGTTTATCGGCAATAACGAACCAGACAATGATACACCGACTCAAGTAAATGTTTTACAACTCCAAAAAATACTACTTGCTGGAGAAAAGAAACACGGCACTACGGGCATCGACTTGTTTCCAGGAAACAATGGCTGTTCTGATCCGAATAATTATGACGTTATTTAGCAAAGATAGATGACAGTTAAGCTCTTTATATTTGTTAATGATAAGTAATTAGTGAGCTAAGGATATCTGTGGACTTATTTGGACAAAATGAGAATGCACCATTGAGCAGAAATAATGTAATTCAACCCTTTGTTGTAAGTGGACAAGGTAAAATACGACCGATGCTACTGCAGACAACTATGTTATGCATAAAACTGTTTGAAACGTCCGCTATAATTTGACTAAGGTAGTTTCCAAAATGGTCCGCAAAAGGTGACATCTGTACGGTGATTGGTTGGTCCTAGAGCCGTATCTAGCATTTGGCGTTTGAGGGGAGGGGCTGTGCCGTAGGCATGAGTCAAAGGGGGTTCTGGTGACATTTCCCCCCGAATACCTTAAACTCTGTTCATTATGAAATGCCATTTTCAGCATTCTCTGTGAGATTGTTTTCCAAAAATCAATTTTTACCTAACATGAAATGCCAGACATTCGATTTTTTGTCACAAATGCCTCACAATAACGCAGGTGTGGTTTACCTCTGGGGGACAATTGACTCCTGACCCTTAGCTACGGCCCTGGATTGTTCTGGTAATTGTAGAATTTAGAGATCAATAAGTCTTTTTGCATCCCATGGACAAAAGGACCGTAGAACGTTTGCCAAAGTGGGGTCAGACAAAAATGAGAAGAGTCAATGGGGCATAGGTTAAATTTAAAACACAAATAGGGGTGGCAATTACCTCACCCGCGGTCCCTGAAACAGTCAACAATGTTGTTTAACTATATATAACAACAACGTTGTTACAGGAGTCTTCAGCCATTAATGCTGAAACAACTTGAACGAAATCTTAGAATTATGCACTATGTCGTTAACTACTCTTCTCTTCACTGACCTATATATATCTATATACATACATATACATATACATACACATACACATACACATAACATATACATATACATATACACACAATTGGACTTCTGGCTGAGACAAAAGAAGTGAACCCAAAATGATGACATCAGCAAAGTAATGGGACAGACCACCGACCCGAGGATTTATTTAAACACCGAACGAGCGCATAAAAAGGAGCTCCCCCGGTCATGGCAGTAAAAGTTGAAAACAAAACATCCGGAATATTGGGCGCCAAATGTACAAAAATGTTTACGACAAAGATGTGTCAATTTTATTATTATTTAGGTAATATTTAAAAACCGATTAGGAGTGCTTTGTCGAGTGTTTGCCGAGTGTTTCCGATCCAGTACAGCACGATCTACGAGATTTTTATATGACTTCTAAAGCAAAACCCTTTATACACTAATTGACGAAGAAACTTTGCAATTACTTCTTTTTGAGCCGCAATATTTCGATGAGAAAAGTGAGCGAGATCTGTATCAGATATATAGATCCGTTACCGTTATGATTTTCTTTTGTGTTTTCTTGGTGAATTATTAATGAGTTTTAGAAGTAATATTTAAAAACCGAGTAGGAGTGCTTTGTCAGACATAAAACACGAGGCAACAGCCGAGTGTTTTATATCCGATAAAGCACGATCTACAAGCTTCTTTTGACTTCTAAAACGAAACCCTTTATATACTAATTGACGAAAAAATTTTTGCAATTACTTCTTTTTGAGCCGCAATAATTTGATGAAAAAAGTGAGTGAGATCAATATCAGATATATAGATCCGCTACGATTATGATTTTCCTTTGTGTTTTCTTCATGAATTATTAATGAGTTTTAGATATAAATAATATATTATTTCTACACAATGTTCTTATTCGAGATGAATAATCTATAGATTATTTATAATAGATTGTTTACAAACCATCCAGGGATGGATTAACGGGAAAAGTATTATTTATGAAATAAGCCAGAGACGGTTTCCTGAACTATGGATTACTTGTTAAATAATCCACGGACTGTTTACACATAATCTGTGGATGGTTTAACTAACCATAGTTCGTCTATTAAATCATCCAAGGAATTTTTGATAAATAATCCAAAGATTGTTTGCTCGTGCTAATTGTAAAAATATGGCGGATGGCCGCAAAATTTAAAAAAAATATTGCCAACTGAACTGGGGGAGTAAAAAACATCGAGTCGACCCAAATTTACGATAAAATTTGGTGATTGTGCAGACTGGTTATTCTTCTATGCTGTGAGGCATTTGATGAGCTGAGTCTGGTTTAAACAAAGTTCGATAAACTACGAATAATTCCTCAGGGAATAATGTTGTGAGTACTTAATCAAACAACAAAATTGAGTTCTTTATCGGATAGTCCACATGATCCTGCTAGACGAGTTAGCTTGCTAAGTGCGAAGTTGGACACGTGCTCATTAACACGGAATAATTTAATTCCTTGAGAATTGTGAGAATAATGAAAGAATTTAACTGATGGAGAACCGATTTTCTATCCCAAGGAAGCATGATGGAAAATCTGACTGTTCAATGTAAGAAATGATTTTATAATCAACGTTTTCACACATTTGCATCGTAAAACACCTCATCCTAGCTGGGTGGACGAACTGTTCATATGGCAAATTTTTCATCCCGCTTAATAGGCGAGATCCTCAGAGAGCGAGCCAGCCCGGTTACCAGGATTATATGAACAAACCCTAATAACACTTACAATCGTCACAATCGCCGCCTTTCGACAAGACAACATCAGTCAAGGAAACTGTGTCTGTGAGGAAAGACGATACTTACAAATAATCCTAATTATCAAGTGAATTTTTTGTTTTTATTGAAAATTCAAGAACTATTTAGTTAAAGAAAGTATCGTTTTACTTTAGTACATTTTCAATGCTGTGTATTACGCAATAGTTTATGAATAATTTGACTATATTTTCTGATGCCTTAAATTTCGGTGTGGGACAGCAATACAAAACAGAGGCGTTAAACGTTTGGGTTTGTCGGTCGATTCCGTTCACTCTTGAAAAGAAGTATGAATTCCAATGAAAACGCAACGTGAATTTTTGGCAGAAAGAGAACACATTGGCAAGATATCAGTGTTATATGAGTCCGATGAGGACTCAATTAACTTTGCTATTTGATTAAGCATATTCGTTTAAACCAGACTCAACTCAACAAACACCACACAGCAAAGAAGAACGAATAACCATTCTGCACTTGAATAAAATTTGCGTAGACTCGATGTTTTTCACCCCTTTGGCTCTTCTCAGTTGGCCAGATTTTTTTACATTTGGCGGCCATCCGCCATATTTTTACATTTGCCCGAGCAAACAATCTCGAGGTAGAAGTGGAATACTGGATATTGAATCCTGGGTTTTAAATTAGTTTGAATATATTTCTCGTAGGAATATGAATATTTGTAATTGGAATAATGGATATTTGAGTCATAGTTTCTTATTGACGATTGTGTTTTGTTACTGGCTCGATTCTGGCTATTTTGTCGTCGTAGTAAGAGCAGTCTCTGTAAAAATCGCATAAATAAGCTTTGTTGTCTCATTGTGCTTTCCTGAAATGACAGGTGTCATAACGACCGTAACACCAACCTCGTACCCAGGGTCTTTTCTCCGCTCACGCTGCGAAAAGATCCAAGTTTCGGCTGGTCACGTGGCTCCCAAAATCTGGGAGCTCAAAAAACCACATGTTATAGGAGAGGTCACACAGATTCTGAAAGAATATGGATCGTGAGTCTAACGAGAATAAACCTCCAAAAAAGCATACGGGTCTTTGAAAAGGGGTTGCTCTAGTTGTGTCGTCTGTGTGGATCAATTGTGGACCCTAAACATTCAAGGAATGTCTATCATAAGTCAAACTTAAGCATCCTTCAATTAGCACAAGAAATATGTAGTCTTCGTGCACTCCTCTAGAAAAAGAGAAATCGTTGCCACATTTAGTTGCCACATAAGAACAGCAAGTGATCTTTTTGAACTTCGGACGCCATTTTGATGATTATGAAAGAATATAATTTCATGCTCAACCCTCCCCTACTGGAGAATAAATTGTTATTCATCCACGTGACCAGCCGAAACCAGGGTCTTTTCGCAGCGTGAGAGTAGCGGAAGCAGAGATAATACCCTGGGTATGAGGTTACAGTAACACGACTCCTCCCATTGCAATCGATATTACAATTTTGATACAAGACACTACTAGAGATGTAATGACCACCTATACTGAAGGACGCTGCCACAACATGTTCAGCGTTCGCTGTTTCTTGATTCTTGATTTTTTCTTTGTATATAATGCGCATAATTAGTATGTAAATAAAGAATGAGAAGGTAGTACTTCTCAATAACGTGAAGCATTTAATAATTTAAGTGAAATGAATATAGATATTAAAGCCTGCAACATATTTAAAACAAAGAACAAAGAATATCGAAACAATATAAAGAATATTTGAGATAAGTGGAGGTAGGAATATTGAATATTGAAGAAAAAATATTCCGGTTCTACCCTCAAAATAATCTCTGGATTGTTTATCAAAAATTCCAGGGTTTATCAAACCATCCCCAGATTAAAGTATTAGGAAATTTTTGCTGATCAAACTATGGAACGCCATAACTATGGTTAGAGCGTCTGGCTAGCATTCAGAAGGTTGCGGGTTCGAGTCCCGTCTGGAGCTCAGAGTGTTTCTGAGTCCTTGGCGTTCCATAGTTTGATCAGCAAAAATTTCCCAATACTTTAACAGTATCAAACTGCAAAACTCATAATTCAAATCATCCCCAGATTATTTATAAATAATCCATGGATTGTTTAATTGACAAACTATGGTTAATTAAATCATCCATAGATTATGTGTGAACAATCCGTGGATTATTTAACAAATAATCCATAGTTTAGTAAACCATCTCTAGCTTATTTAATAAATAATATATTTCCGTTAAACCATCCCTGGATGGTTAGTAAACAACCTATAGATTATTTATAAATAATCTGTGAATTCCTTATCTCCAATAAGAACATTGTGTACTTTCGCGTTTTACTCTATCCTCCACTCACACTCTCTCCCACGTGGTCTATCTACAACGTTTATATAATAACTATTTATAGATATGACGATCCTCCGTTGATTAGGATACTTGTCCTTCCATATAAACTTGAATATCGACGTTTCCTGTCCGATTGTGTTCTCGTATTCATTTTTTTCCTCCTCATATTATTCATATTTACATTAAAATCCAAAACGTTTCGGAGGTTAGGTGTTTCTCGTTGGTCTTTTCCTCCACTCCTGGTGTTCGTTATCTGAATCTCTAACTTGATTGTTGGGGCTTCTCTCTCCTTCTACGGATAGTGGTGTTTGGGGCTGGAGAATAGGCTTCAGAATAGGAGAATATTCTTGACTTTGGCATCTGTCTCACGGATGCTTGAGTCAGTGAGGGATTTTTCTTGTTGGATGGTGGGTAACTTGGTTCGTAACTCGCGTTGCATTAACACCATTGCTGGAGTTTGATCAGGTGCTCTGATGTGGCGTTGTTCAGTAATTTCGTAGCGTGGTGAGTAGGGTTTGACGCCAGTCCACACCAGTTGCGTTGGATGTCAAAACGTGCTCGAGTAAAACTTGGTTGAAATTCTCGACTTGACCGTTAACTTGCGGCCAATATGGTGTGACAGTTCTGAGTTGGATGCCCCAGGACGCTGTTTCTTTGAATTCATTTAGAGGTGAAATAGGCAGCACTGTCAGCCTTGATTTGGTTGGGATATCCGTGTGTGGCGATGATTCCGTCTAACCACTGCAAAATGGTACTAGATGTGACCGTTCGAAGTACCTTTACTTCTGGCCATTGTGAATAGTAATTGGTGAGTACTGCTACTGATTCTCCCACTGAGAAGGATCCACATGTCTATGGCGAGTTTGCCCCAGGAATGTTCAGGCAGTTCAATGGGTTGTATTGGTTCTGGTTAGTCTGGTTTGCCGATGATTTGGCAGGGTGGCATGATGTAATGTGCAGCTCTATATCCTTACCCATGTTTGGCCATCATAGCTTTGAACGGATTCTTTGTTTGCATTTTGTTATTCCGGCGTGATCTTCGTGAGCTAATGTGATTCCCTTGCGTCTTAGCTTCAACAGTAGAACGATACGATTTCCACGCAGTATGATGTTGCCCGTTATGCACAGTTCTGGTGCTAATTGTTTGTATTGTTTCGGCAACTTGTTTCTTTGGTTGCTAATGATGCATTGCCTGATCTGGGTTAATTCGAGTATTCTTGTATTTCTGCAGTATTCAAACCTGAGTTAGTTGCTTTGTCAGTTGGTCAGCACAGGCTTCCATGTTACTTCTTAGTACCTTGACAGGTAATCGTGAGAGTGCATCTGCGAGGTTTTGTGGGCTTGGTCGATAAATAATAGGATAACAAGTCATATTCATGCAGTCTAAGTAGATAGCTTTCTACTCTTGCAGGTGCTGGTTTTCCTCTGGTCTTCGGTTTGAATATGTGTTCAAGCGGGCGATGATCGGTTTACAGTTTGAATGATCTGCCATTTAGGTATACAGTAAGTAAAAGTGTTCACATCCAAATACTGTGGCTAGTGCCCCTTTTTCAATCTGAGAATATTTCATTTCTGACTCTGTTAGGGAGCGGCCCCCATATGTAATTGGTCGGTAAGTTGAGTCCAGTTGTTGTTGAAGATGTACTGCGCCAATTGCCCATGTTGATGCATCCACGACTAAACGAGTTGGGGCTGAGAGCTTACAGTGAGCCAAGATGGGTGCGCTGGTAATGGATTTCTTTAACTTTTGGAAACTGGTTTCTCGTTCTTTTCCCCAATAGAATTTGTTTTTCACTTTCAAAAGCTGACGCAGGGGGTATGTGATGGTACTGTAATCCTTTATGAAACGAGAGCAATAATTGACGAGACCAAGGAATGATCGTACCTCTCCTGATGTCTTCGGGGCTGGTGCGTTAGACACCGCTTCAATTTTCTTCTTATCCGGCTGGATTCCTTGACTTGAACCAATATGACAAATACATTGATCTCTGAAACAGCAAATGAACATTGGGGTAGCTGTAAAGTGAGGCCACTATCCTTGAGCGTTTGAAGGAGTTGATCAAGTTGTTCGACATGTTCGTTCATGTCCTTTGACCATAACCATGCAGACATCGTCGGATATGTTCTGACAATTTGGGATCTGTTTGATCAGATTGTGTATGATTTCATGGAAATACTCTCCAAACGGGCTTGCTCCCATAATCAAACGTGTAGTAGATTGGTAAGGTCCGTCGTCCGGTGTTTGCTGAATTCTTCTACTAAAGAGATTTGCAAGTAGCCTTGAGAAAGATCTACCTAGGAGAAAATCGTCGCGCCTTCCATTTTATGTAGGATTTCATCTACGGTTGGAATCTGGATTCTACTGTATGTCGAGTGCTTGATTAGGGACTCTCATATCAAGTACGAAGCGAAGATCTTCTCTTTTCTTGGGTATAGGTATTAAGGGTGATAACCATGGCGTTGATCCTTTTACTTTTTCAACGATTCTTTGATCTTTCATTTCCTGAAGCTTTGCGTTGACTTATTTCTCATACTGTGCGCCATTCGTCTGCAGGTTTGGGCGACTGGTCTGACGTTCGGGTCGATTTCCAATTGTATTTCATGGTCTTACAGATTTCCCATTCCCTGAAATAATTTTTCATGTTTGTGTAAGATCTGAGTGATTCTCTGGTTTGGGTGGTTGGACGAAATAGAATTAACTTTGGCATCAAGTAATCCGAGTGCGGTCGACGTATTGTAACTGGAAGGACAGGTGTTGTTATCTGGAGTGACAAGGAATACGCCCGTTGTCACGATGGCCCAGAAAGCTCACAGTTCAGTTCTGTTTTTAACAGTTCAGTTGTGTGTTTTTAACAGTTCAGTTTTAAATTTGGACAGTTCAGTTGTGTGTTCTTCAGAGTTCAGTTTCAAATTTTGCGACAGTTCAATTCTGTAATTTGACGGTTCACTATTGTAAATCGCCGCTGCAAGGTTTGGGAAACTGCCGGAACTTAGGAATGCATAAACTGACGTTTCGAGCGTAAGCCCTTCGTCGGAGTGAAACGTAAAATGGAAAAAATAGGTGGTGTTTTTATATTGGAGAAGGAATAATGTGACAAAAAGATGACCAATAGGATTTAAAAATCGATGACAAACTAGCTAATGAGATAGAAATGATGGATAGTCATTTGCTATTTTAAAACATCGATCAGTTAACCGAAGAGGGGGAGAACCTGGCAGAGGCCTCAAGGGAATGGTAACACGCAGAGGGTAATAAGTAACAGGTTAAAACAAAAGAAAAACCAAGGGAATAAGGGATACAAGCCAATGCTTTTTATGCTAGGAAAAACCATTAACTTGTGTGAAGGAAGTTTTAATGTCATTATAAAATAATAAATACAAGCCAATGTATTTATCCGCCCCTGTCATTAGCTTGTGAAGGGATGAATGAGACAAACTGAAATAATTACTGAAGTAAAATCTGAGAGAACAAAGCTCACGAGCTAACGTTTTTATCTGCCCCTGCAAGACAAAAACAATAACTTAGTGAGAGATTAAATGAAAGAGAAGCGCTCATTGATCGCATGGGGATAAATGGTTCCAAATTTGATGACACATCTTTCTTGTCTTTAGCGGCTATCGTTACTCCCGGAAATTTGTGAGATGGCACAGATTTTCATATCAGTAAACGAATGGTCTGTGCTATTAAAATGCCGTGAAACGGGTTTATCAACAGCATTGTTCTCAACGGAGCGAAGATGTTCAGCAAATCTGTCCGAGAGACGTCGACCAGTTTCGCCGATGTAGAGTTTGCAACATTTACTACAGGATATGCAGTAAATGTTGGAAGAGGTCATGTGAAATAATGTCGAATTACGAAGTTAGATTTGGATCCACAAGTCTGGGCGGTGGGGTTAAGGAAGGCGCATGTGTAGCAATGAGCTCGAGAACAAGAAGGGGTACCCGCTGATGACGATAAATCTTGTTTGAAGGTACTGTACACTAAACAGTCTCGAATATTTTTATTTCGTCGAAGAAATCACAAAGTAATTGGAGTAACTAGTAGATGGTGATATTTTGTAACTCAAGATAGATTTGTGGAAACACCACATTAATTATTTCTTCGGTTGCATCAAAGAATTAGTAAACAAATAATTCTGTAAATAACCAAATAAACAAAGAAATATTAAATGATAAACGCATAATAGGGTTATTAACGAGTAATTAGGCATGGCGTGTCCACAAATCTATATTGTGTTATTTGAATTTATGATGATTCAAAACTATTATTTGGTGTAATCATGTGCCATTATATCAAGTTAAAGTTTCATTCCATGATATTAACTCAAATAATTTAGAATGAACATGTGAATCGTGAAATTTACAGCGAGCAATACTATTATATAGCATCAAAATGCCAGACCTCAGGTAGCACCATCCAGGGTTTTGAAACCAAAGACATACAACTTGGTTATCTTTTTGTGCAATCAACTGGTATATATAACCTTGGTAGTGTAGATAAGTAGGGATAGACAGTATAAATGTCCAGAGCAGTGGTCAAGCAGTGTAGCAAAAATTGTTGGAAAGTGCACGGTGCTGTTGTTATTTATTGTAGATTGTCAGACAGTATGGACTTTGAGACAGTGCAGATGTAGACAGAGTTTATGAATTAGACAAAACAGATACCCGGAGCAGTGTCAGTGTAAACCTGCGTCACTGTCATACATTCGTATCTTGCCATGTATGCATGCATACATGTAATTAATAACAGAAACAACATAAAAGAAGTTGTCATAACCTGGAAACAGTTGTGTTTTACGTATAATGGTGCAAAAAATTCTGTCGTAATTATTTAGCAAAAGTGTACAAAAAAAGAGACATGTACATAATTTTTTTATGCCAAAAGTATTCTTCGTAATACAACACTTTGTTTATATTCCTTAAAAATATTCACGGTGATCTAACTAGCAGCACCTCCACTTTTGAAGAACCCGTAACGAGCCATCTTAATAGTAGTTTTCCAGGGTCGAGTTCAACAAATGGAATTGTGTAAATTTGGTACTAGCTGTTCGGATCCGTTAACTCTGACTATATGAACCACCGTTGAACAATTAATTGATATCGTTGAAATATGGTTACCGCAGTTTTTCTTCTTTCACATTTCAATAAGATCTGCTGCCTCCTCTTGCAATGCTTCAGCTTTCTCTAACAGCAACATCTAAAGATTAACAACTTATGAGTTCTCATACAATGAGGTGACCTGCTAAAACAGTGTAAATATTATGTCAGGTTACTGACCTTAAAGTCTCAAAATCTTTCTGTTCAAACAGTGATAACCCAAGGACTCATAAAAAGCCCGAGCTTCACTGAAAGCGAGACTCAAACCCGCAAGCTTCTCAATGCCTGCATGAATAAAGGCGCCATGTGTAAAAAATTTATTTGACAAATTTTACGGTGCAATTTTTATGGTTACAAACACAAATTCAATTATTCTTTACAAAAAAAATCATTTTAGCACATTTTGATTGTTTTTATACAAACATTGTTCACCAAATGCTTATTCGTAAATAATCATTTTCATCAGATGCTGGTTTATAAACAGACAAACCTGAGTGAATGCGTCTCCATAAACAATCAGGCACTACTATTTGACTTGCTTATAAACAATTATTTGCATTAAATTATTAGTTACTAACAATCACACTCGAGCAAAGGCTACGCCCGCTTATGTACGCGGTATGAATAATCTCCAAATGATTTCCGGCGATCCTGTTCCAGCCTCTCGGGTTTCTGCGTGCCAAATTTGTAGTTAAACGTTCAGTAAAGTGCGTACTGTTTAGTGGAAAATCTGCTGCGATAGAACTCGTCCTATTCAGTGATTCTTTGTAAACAATCACGGAATTTGTGTGATTATTTGTAAACCATGAAAAACTGTACCGTAAAATTTGTCAATGCGTAAATAAAATAAATAAATAAATAAAATATATAAATAAAATATATAAATAAAATATATAAATAAAATATATAAATAAATAAATATATAAATAAAATATATAAATAAAATATATAAATAAATAAATAAATAAATAAATAAATAAAATATATAAATATATAAATAAAATGTAAAAAATACCGTAAAATGCGCCTCATATGCATGCTGCCGTTCGAGTCCCGCCTGGAGCTCAGAGTTTTTTCTAAGTCCCTGGATTATCAGTTTGAGCATCAAGATTTTCTCAGACTTTACTAGTATAAAAGTGCAATCTCTGCGGACTATTTGAAACACACCAGTCACGATTCGAGAAGTGACTATTGACACGACTACACAAAATGACAACAACACAGCCACCACGAGTTGTTGCAATGGCATCAGTAAATTACGAACTTAAAGACATCGAGCTAGCGCAAGAAACGACAAATGTAAAGAAGAAAAGGCATTTTTGATAATTTAGTTTGGTGACTGTGATACGAGTAATTTTCCACCTACTTCCGATTTCCGAACGACTTCTTGAATATTTGATGACTTGTTGCAATTTACCGGACTTTTTTCAGAAAACAACACGCCAAATTTCGATAGTCAATTAGGCCTGTAGAAAGACGGACTATCACCAGGCGAATATGTATACAATCGGATATTTTCGTTGGGAGTTTGTTAAAGCTTTGTCAAAAGACACTGTTGCAGGGATAGGTCCACGTGATGCGAAACCGCTTTCCACGGAAACAAGTCTAATCATAGCCAATCAGAGTAAAGCGACCAAAGCGACCAAGGTCAAAAGTTCAAAACATGTCGGACAACCAAAGCGACGAGGTTAAGTGACCAAAGAGACCAAATTAACAACCGCGCAAAGCAGTCGCCCTTGTCGCACGATCACAGCGATTGCACAGTGTATTTCAGGCTCAAGACCCCACGTAAGGCATGCCGACATTTCGGTAAAATTTGAAAAACAATGATAAGGTGCCACATACAATAACATTAGAATATATTAGTTACTATAAAACTCATTAATATTTTGTGAGGAAAATTCAAAAGAAATTAAGGTGTTAAAAGAAATTAATCTGTTTCTCTGTACCAGCAGTTCTGTATCACCTTTACAGACACTAGCTTCTGTATCCATCAGTTTTACATCAGAACTCAAACATTCATATTGAACTTTTACGGGAATATAAAACTTGATTTAACTTTTCTTTCCGCTAAATATTAATCCATAAGGGACGTTTTATAAATAGTTTACAAAATGCATGTCCGTTCAGCGTAAGGATGTAAAGACACTCGGGCTGTATATCCTGATACAAAACGGTTACTCATTTTGTAAACATTACCTGGGATTCATTTGTTAAAGTTCAGCGAACATGGCCGCCCTAACGTCATGTGCAAACCAACAACTGACAACCCCAGAAACGTCGGGTAGCCTGGGCACGAATGCTGCTTCGCAAAGATTTCTGGGATCATTTGGGAAGTAGCGGGAAATTTAAGATGGTAACTTCAATGCGAAAATACTACTCAAGTTCCGAGAAAAGCTTTTCTGGATGAAATACACGAAGTAAGGCTTCCATAGGTCAGTCTGAAAGAACGATGCACAGTTCCCCAGCTGTTAAGACGAGGGACAAAAACCAGAGGCAAAAAACCAGAACTTATCTATAGGTTAGTTTCGGGTGTAAAGCCGCATCCCATCATATGCCAATATGGTACGAAGCAATTAACATTCGCAGGCGTTTTAAGTATTGGAAACAACCAATTTTACCCAATACGACGCCAATATGGTCACTATTTTGAAGGTGTATCCACCCAAAATATCCCACAATTCTTACCACGCCAAGCCTGGACCCAGTCTCGCTGAAGTTTCTGGAGTGGTTAATAGATACAGCACATCTCAATCAGGTGACAATTAAAGTTCAGAGCACTGACGTTTCGAGCGAAGACCCTTCGTCGGACTGAAACGTAAAATGACATAAAAACTACTGTATTTATTCGAATAAGCTTATTTAATTTAGGAACCCTGAGAGTGGGCGCTTATTTTATTTTCGTCATTTTTAATAAGGACACGTTGTTTTGGACAATAACTAAACAAACTCTAAAGTATTTATTTTACCTTTAAAAAACAAAACAAGGAAACTTTAAACAAACAGCAGAATAGAATTGCGTTCCTGGACTCCTAAAACAGCTCACGGCTTTTAACAATTATTTAACTCTATGTCAATGAGTTCGTCGTCGCTCAAGTCAATGAGAGGGCTTTCTGGTGCTGCCTCTTCCATGTCAGAGAGAGTGACGGGAGCAAAAGGGTCATCCTCCCGTAATGCGGAAATTGCTTTATGGATTTCGATTTCAACTTCTCTAAGCCAGCATGACAGGGCTGCCCCTTTTGAAGCAGTGAATTTGTTCATCCTTCGAGCCATCTACAGGTGCAGTTAATGTGCAGCTCCTGAAAGAGTTTATTATCGTTTCTTTGTCTAAACAAGCCCAGGCTTCAAGGATCCATTGAAAAATATCGCGGGGGGGAAGGAGTACGTCTATTTCCGGAGCAGTAAAGGAATGAGTCCTGTCAGCCATCCATCCATCATACTTCTGTGTTACCTTAGGCTTAAACGGCTTATTCCAAAACATATCGTGCACTTGAATATATTTTGTGCATCCGCCTGGAATGATTACGGGATCAATTTTTGAACTGGCGAGCTCTCCGTTGATACGGTCAGTTATGTGGCACTTAAAAGAATCCCATGCCAACATCCGTTGCGCAAACTAAAACTTTCCCAGCACTCCCTTTACCCAGGAGTGTCAGTTGTTCGTTCATCCATCCATTTACAGATGATCCCACAAAGCATTTATTTTTGAACTTTTCATTCAACTGCTTTGTTTCGCGCTTAGCACCAGGAACACAATAAAAGGCTTCAGCTTTCTACAATCAGCCTTCGCTACCAAACAAATCCAGACTTTTGATTTTCTATGACCAGTTGTCTTCACTCTTATTGTTTTCTCACCAATGTCATCAACAGTGGTATTGGACAGCATGTCTTGCCAAACAGCTGTTTCGTCCATTGCAATAATGTCGCTGTCACTGTAATTAAGCTTTACACGACATCGTCTTGTTTGCAGAACATAAGAGACAAGCTTTTCAATGAGTTTGGCGGGATCTTTTTGGGTTTCAGTCGTTCTTCGCCTCACACTCAATTCATTTTTGTTCATAAACTTTTGAACCCGGCCATTGCTTGCAGTGAAAGACGGGGCAACTTGAGTTTGTTTGCATTTCTCGTCGTGAAGAAATCTCGGTTTGTGACTAATTATCTTTCTAGAAATTCGAAGGCCATTGGATCTTCGTTCATGCACAATCTGCAAGGCGGCTTCTTCAATATCGTCATCAAAGGCTCTCTTCCTCCTGACTTTTATTTCGTTGACACTTGTGTATTCTTTTCCGATCCACATCAAATTTTCTGCAGTTCTTTTGATGCTATTGCATTCCTCTGAAACCTTAGAGCTTCTAGTTTAAACTCTGTGGAATATGAACTTATCTACCTACCCGCATGGGACTGGGATGTATCAGCTTCCATACTTATGAAACTGGAAAGGAAACACGAGCGTGGTCTCTCCGATTTTATTTTCTAGCTTCAACTATAGGATCAGATAACAAATGAGAGCGTCAAACTAAGATATGAAGGTGTTAAGTCCACTTGTGAAGACAATGAATGACTTTTTGAAGAGCAGGAGGAAATCCCAAACCAAGAAATGCAAAGCAACGCAATTTCCGAGGAAAAACAGACCCGTCCAAAGTCCTCTAAGATTCCACCAGTGCATTGTCTCCGCATGAATGGCTCTCTTTATCTGACTATAGAAAAACAAATTCATTATCACTTTACCGAAACACCTTCATTTTCTTAACATCCAGATTTTAGGGTGACACTGGCGTTAATACCGGTGTTCAACTGATATGCGTGAAGTAAAAAATCTGCACAAGAAGCTTGGGATTTGGTAGAATGGCTCGTTCAAACTGTCAATTAATGAGATGGAAGTTTGTGTCTAAAGTGGAATTTTCATCTGCCATAAGAGGACATCACGCATACAAATCAGTGTGGGCTCCAACTGTGGGCCAAACTGCAAAAAGGACGAGCGTAGAGAAGTTAACGACCGTGATGAATATGCTACTGGAACATACGTTGAGGCCGAAAACGAACTGGTAAGGCACGTGCCCGTGGAACTTTCTTTTCTTGTTTATACGTTCCCTAGACCTCACAAAGAAAACAAGGTGTTTGTCAAAGTGACAAGGCCAAGAAAACTCGAAAACGGAATTTTGTTCTGGGATGATTTCGAGTAAGATCACGCAGTCGAGCCATCGCCAAGAAGTTTGAAGAGGAGGTGCTAAGGATGAAAGAACTTCGTTCACACATGGACATTTCGGTTCAAACCTTGAGGAAAATTTCAGCGATAACGTAAAACCGTGAGGTTTTGAGTAAAATGAGTTCAGAGTAAATATAAAAGATATATCTCTTATTTTTACTTTGGGTAGCTGTCTACTGCTGGCTAAGAAACCAGTAAAAACACTTGGGAGGAGGGCCGCTTATTCGAATGTGGGCGCTTATTAGAATAAATACGGTGGTGTTTTTAAGGGAGAAAAAATCACGTGACAAAAATATGACTAATACCACAGGCAGCCCAGAAAAGAAAGTTGTTGACTTTAGTATTTGCTTATGTCGTATAATAAAGTTTTAAAAACAGTATTTACCTTGTTTGTCGCTGGCGAGAACCGAGAATTAGACGAACTTGAGCGATTTCAAAACTCGCCCCGGTCCCTCTACTGCAGCTACGCGCAACAAAGGTTTCGACATGGTTTAAAGTTAATCTAAGGTTGGCAAGTAGCTTCACCGTTTGAAGTCAGACACTTCAACACATAGTCAAGTAGTTCAAAAACAGTGAGGGAAGCCTTGAAAAAATAGTAACATCTCGAACACCAATGGTTTTGCGACCTTCCCTTAAACTACTGTGTTTCAAAATAGTCCGGAAAGACCAGAAACGAGCAAAGTTTGTAGGTTTTTGTCATAAATTTTCCCCTTCAAGATGCGGGATCACTTTCCTACTACTGATCAGTAGCTTCAAATCCTAAAAAGCTCGTTCATAGGTCCAAAAAATTCCCAGTTTATGACTTCTACAGAATGAAAATAAATTACAGAGGTTGACTGTACAAGCGATAAAAATAATCATCGAAGTGCAATAAAATATGTTTTAAAGAAAACGAAGCAAAGAATTTTGTAAGAACATCTTTACAAATAAGGCATACGTTCGTTCTAACGCTCTCGGCAACGAAAATGTCAACCAAAGAAGTTATAAATGTTTTTAACGCAGTATGCAAATATCTTTTTTTATTTGTCAGTTTGACAAATAAAAAAAGATAAAAAAATTGCGTGGTGTAACATACCCGCAATTATCAAGTCTCGCAACATTTTTGTTGCAGCAAGCATTTTTTTTTAATATATATATGTATAGAAATAAATGATTGATCGTTATATATAGATATATAATATATGTATGTATAGATATAAATGATTGATCGTTATGGCTGTGATTATCGAGGATTATTATGCTATTCTTCCGATTTCACATGGAAAAAATGCACAATCAACATCAACAGCATTAAAGAAAGCTAATCTTATTTACCTTGGAAAAGAATTTGTCTGGAATAGCTGTTTAGAGAGCTTAAAAGAGCTTGTACATAACGATTTGGACCTTCGAGGCAAATGGTCGTCACCTGGCGGCGAAGTAAAGCTTTTCAAAAGCAAAGACTACTCGATAAAGTGGTATGGAAAAAGCAAGAAGCTTGTGATTACTCTGGATGACGAAGTACAAAGCCTAAGCGAGAGAGTGCACAGCTAGCTACCAAAATTACTGCCCAACTGCAAGGTGATGAACAATGCAGCCAAGACGAAGGCAAAGGCATCTTGGTGGCCAACAACGAAGCTGTCGAAAATTTGGCAGCAAATGTGGGTCATTGTAGGAAGTAGAATCAATTTCTACTTTCTACAACGATTGCGGTAACAGATTTTTGAAGCATTGCACTGTGTAACACCTCTCTTGCAACTTGTCTCGCAACGTTTTGTTTGATCAGCTAATAAAAATATGCCGTCAAGCTTCTTCTCCGGCGTCAGAAACTGCCAAACAAGTTACAAGAAACATTGCTTTGAGTAACACTCCTACCCATGCAACTAAAACGCGACAAATTCAGCCGTTGACAAGTTGCCCGAAAAACTGCATAGTGTAATACCGCCTTTAATAGATCATTGGTATAGACCAATGAAAACTCAGGGAAGATGAAATTTATTGTATAAAATTTGATAGAACATCGTTGGGTACTCATACCTTAGCTGATGAAACTAGAGCTTGTGCTTGGGTTTTTGATAAGTGTTCGATTTCTTTTACTAAAGTACTTGGCTCAGATTTTGCAACTGCTTGCAAGTTACGGTAACCTGCTTTAAATAGCTGTTTTGCACGAGCCTGCAAGAAAGACAATCAGGATAACATTTAAAATTACCACGCCCTTAACTAGATATATCAATAGCAAATACAACGTTGATTGTCGTGCCATTCCTTATGTCCTCAAAGTTGCATTTTCGAAAAGTCACATTAATCCTTTCTTGGCCACGGTTGCCATATGGTAACATATTCATTTTACACTGGCTAACGCCAGACTATTTTATCCGTCAAGGGGAGACCTCCCGAAACCCTGGACAATAAAGAATTAATAACAATAAATTACCAAAAAATTCATGGCACATGTTTCCATAACGGTGTCAAAAGAATTACAAACATGATAAAAATTGTTATGATCCAACATACACAACAAATGAACTGTCTACAAAAGATAATTTACCCGTCAAGGTAGTTCGCGACTAGCAGAGCAAAAGTTTCTCCGAAATATTAACTTATTATACTAATTAACAAATAGATTTCAATTTTCAGTTTTCCGATCACTTACAGACGCACAGATGACGTCACGACATGGTAAGAACCAAAAAGTGGCCCGTCACTACGTCATAACGTCCTATGCGCATCTGTAACTGAACAGACAACAGAAAAATTAAATCTATTTGTTTCATACAAGAAACACAGAAACAATACAGGAAAAATATTTAAAATGATGACTGAAAGCTTACGGGGAATTTTCGGGGCAACGAAAAACACGAAAACAGTTATCTGACGTGATCCATGATCTATACAAATGAAGTAACGTCATTGGCTCGTGATAAATACGCGGAGAGTTGTGATTGATTCACTGTTTTAGTGACGCTATCCGTGCGTCTGTTCTTTAACAGATAATGGCTAATGACCAATAAAATGCATGAAGTATGAAATTTATTGTATAAATATATTGTATTGTATAAGCGATAGTTTATATTTAAATTACAAAAACCAAACATAGAGTACATAATCCTTTTGATAACCTTTGATGTCTCTAACATACCCACTATAGTCTTAACCTTGTGAATTCTAAATCCCCAAATTTCTTTCTATTCAAAATATTCGAGAGGCGTATAATCTGCTAAAAAGATTTTGCTCCCTACATATCTCGATGTATTGGCAATGAAGTATAGTGTGCGTCCAAAAAAAAACGCTTCCCTAGTCATGTTTCGTTAATATTCTTTACAAATTACCTTTTGTAAAGCAAGTGATTTCTGAAGAATAACCATTATAATTTTTAACAGGGTAGCGCTTTTTTTGACACATTCTGTATAACTAAAACATAAATAAACCTAATATAGTGTACATTGTTTAGACGAAAAACGAAAGTTTATATCACATGAATATTAGGCATTTACACTCGATAACATGAAATGGTATGTATATTTGGTTAAGGAAGTTTTCGAGTGCCAGAATGATATACTTTAACAACAAACTGGGACCAGTTGGAATATTTCAAATGAACATCAGACATTTACACTATCATTTATACTATACGCCTTATCCCTACTATAAATACAAAACGCGTGGCCATGATCTTGACAACGGCCTTCGTAGCTAGATTCGTTGTATCGTGAATTCGATTCCCAGCTGGGAGGTCTAGAGTTGCGCCCCATTATGTTATTCTGACACTCAAAAAAATTAGATATAAGATGTATACATATATAGATATTGTGAATTATATATTGTGATATATATAGAGAGATAGAGACAAAGAGAGAGAAAGAGAGAGAGAGAGAGAGAGAGAGAGAGAGAGAGAGAGAGAGAGAGAGATAGGTAGGCAGGTAGCTGAGGTAGGTAGGTAGGTAGATAGATATAGATATGGATATATCAGTTTAGGTCCGGTTTAATTATCTAACTAGATTATACACACTGCAATCGGGTTTGTTTTTTATTCAGTTTTTGCGAAAAAGATCAGTTAACAGAGGCTTCTAAATACCTTCTTTACACCAGGAATTTGCATTAACGGCACCAGTTCCAAAACTGCGGTATATGCAAGTTTATCAACAATCGTTTCAAGTAACAACTTCATATTATGGAATTCCGGTAATTCCTGCAATTATTTAACGCAAGACAATCAGGATCTCGTCATAACAACAACATTATTGGTTTAATATTTTAGCTATCACATCAGCTGATAAAAGTGAGCCAGTTTGCTCGGTTTCAACCGTTTTTGGTGCATGAGTTACTTTATCTCTGTTCGGAGAAATCACAGTGCCTTGAGAATTCGCAGTTCGTGACTCACGTTTTCAGACCTTTGTTTTACTTATAGGGGAGTTAAAAACTACTGCGAAGGATTGAAATATTCTGGCAGAAACTTCACAGTAATTTCAAATTTACGTTATTTTTATACAGCATGTTGAGAAAAAAAAATGTAAAAAAACCCCGAACCTTTTTAATGTACTTTTTGAAATCTTTTGAATCTTCCCACCAAATTTGCCATAGCTATTTCTGGGTTAAACACGAAGGCTGTCATTATATGTATCACATCTTATCATATGGCAACGTTCGTTTTCCGGTCTACCTGTGCAATAAGTTTTTCGTACAGACCGGCTAGCAGTTTGAGGCGCGAAATGTGAGTTTCTTGTCCGATTTATACATTTTCCGGCCATATAATAAATTCCTTATTAACCTCGTTTTTTTCGGTCTGTACGGGAAAGTATTTGCCCTCGGAATTTACGCAAAGATCTCGTTCCTTCGTCGCTTGGTCTGTACGAAATCCTTTGGCAAATACTTTCCCGTACAGACCTCACACTCGGTTCATAAGTAATCATTATTCACCAGTAAAACACGCACCTTAGTAAAATGGACCAAACAGGATGAGAACGATGATGACGACGAAAAAAGACTTTGAACAAACCCACGCGGCATATCGAATGTGTTCGCTACATCCCACAAACTATGTTCATGAATAATCTTGTAGAGCATTAACGTCAAGTAGAACCTTTTTATAACCGTCATCTCCTTTTCAGTCTGTGGAAAAAGCCAGAAAACACTGAGAATTGAACAAACGTCAAGGTAACGATTTGCCTGATTGTGCATAGCCTTTGGATGGCATTTTTTTCAGCCAACCCTATTTTGACAACTTGGAGGAAGAAATATTTGAGGTCTGCCTGGAGTGAGAAAGCTCATGCGCAGCAAGAAAGTTTTCTCGTGATTACATCAATGAGCAGAAGAATGTTAAAGATTTAATATAATCATTCAGCCCACACACTAGGTTTCCCAAATGTAGTAAGAATAATTAGAATAATTATATATGACCATCTTGAAAACAATACCTCACAAAGCTTGGATCAGACTGTTTACTCCGTCGGACTTATCTGATGGATAAGCCGACCGGGCTTTGAACAATGGACGACTGAGTTATGGAAGAATAACTACCAGTTTTATTGTCAAATATTACGCAAATCAAATGTCATGACTATTTATAAGTAATAACATGGCTTGAGGGAAATTAGCGATTAAATTGCCCGCCGCCGAGGGAAGATTTGTGAAAGTC
>JBAHVQ010000534.1:1001855-1019669 GCA_036872915.1 Nanipora kamurai | reverse complement strand
TTGATGTTACATTCGTGCTATTGACATTTGTCTGTACTTATTTGAATAGTGTAAAACGTTAATGAACTTCGTGTTTACTTAAATGACATGCAAATGCTGTACTGGAATTACCTAGACGGAATAAACTGAAGACTGAAAAAAAAGTATAAAATAGTAAAAAAAAGTCTAACCGTTATTTTGTCACGTTTCTCCAGTTTTATTAAGAAAACTTCAGTGATCTATCGGTTTAATTTTCACAATGGCATGTGTTATTGCCGTAACATGGAAAGATCGTATTACACATCAGAATCAAAACAGAAGCAAATCACGACCTCAACACGAAAAAGTTCGGACTCACATACACACAAGCATTAATTGTCTTGAGAAAGTTGTACAGTTTAAAATACCATCGACAGGGTCAAAATCCACCTCTAAAACTCTTTTTCCAAAATTTGTTGGACATCTACAGCAGGTTTCCGCTTTCCCGAGTGCCTAAATCGCTGGTATCAGAAGTCACGTTTTTTCCACAATTACCCATCTTTCTGAGGACGAGAGTATTTTCGATTATACTCCATCAGTTTTCCGTCAATCCTGACCATCCTGCACAGGACCAATTCGTTAAAATGACTAATTTTCTTTGAAGTTCACCATAGGATCACTTTGCAATATTTTTGCATTTTCCTGGGTTGACGTCACTTCCGCTAAGTAGTTACCAATTTTTTTTTTCCCCGGCCAAGTCCCCAATTTTAGCAATGAAAAAAGGCTTCAAGATGAAACTTTAGCTGAAGACAAAGTTGAGCAATTTTCGTCAGAACATCTCAAAGATTCGAAATAGACAAGAACCCAAAATCATGAGATAGGCACTTTAAAGGCTTCGACTCACCTCGGAACATTGTACGCAATATTGCGTGAAATGTTGAATGATATACACGAGTCACGAGGAGAATATCTTAAAATTGAAAAATTTTGGAAAAAGAATCTTTGGATGAATGGGTTAATGAAAGCTGTAGTGTTTTAAATCTGCTTTATTATATATTAGGAAACGTACTCTACATACGGTAGACAAAACTCGAATATCAAAACTCCCTTCTGTTCTTTCCCGTTAATTTTGCGCACCCCCACGGGCAAGTCAGCGGTTATGCCATAGATACTACAGTTCTCCCCCTAATGGATGGCAAGTTATCGTCTGGATTATGTGGAACTGTAATAATCCGGCCGCTGTGGTCTCTGCAGAGAGGATGTGTCTGGAGAACGAGGTTGCCTAACCTGAGAAATAACTGTCACTGGTAAATTCCTAACGGCGGTGCAATGGCGCATGAGACGGTGATTTCCTCACTCAACTACGACGGAATCCCCTTTGACGGCCACGATGCAGGAAGTAGTGCAATGCCATCGGACGTAGAAAACTCCTTCTTGTCACAAAAGAAGCTGGTGTGGTCTCAATTCCATTTGGCCGATTCGAGTTATGAGATGACGGCCTGGAGTACCCTGTCGTGTCTTGTGGCTTGTTTTACTTCCTCGGCGGTGCAAGGACGAGGAAGTGAAGATGTGATGACAGTGTTGATCATGTTAATGTCCGCTTTTTCACTTGGATTGACGGGAGCCCTTGGTGGAGTTGGCTGTCTTGAAAACATGTCTGCTGGGTTCTTTGGACCCGGCTCATACCGTAGTTGGAAGTTTAGGTGCTGGATACGTAAAGCCCATCGCTCAATACTCGGTGAAGGTCTGGACCCCGGCTTGTAAAGTCCAAGCAGCGGCTTGTGGTCAGTGACGATAGTGAAACCAGGATCGCCAATGAGGTATTGGTCAAACTTGAGGCAGCCAAATTTGACGCCAAGGGCTTCTCTTTCTAATTGACTATATCGTCGCTCAACTTCGCTAAGCAAGCGGCTGGCGTAGGCGACTGGGTGTGACGTTCCGTCGTCTTAAACTTGACAGAGTATGGCTCCCAGTCCTACAGATGAGGCATCCACACGAAGTTCAGTTTTGCGATTTCTGTTAAAAAAGACCAAGCACGAGTCGCTTGAGATACTTTCCTTAAGGGTTTCGAATGACTTCTGCTGCTCTGCTCCCCCGGTCCACTTGTTGCCCCCGCGTGTAAGAAGACGTAGCAGCTCAGCTTTCGTGGCGTGGCTATTGCCTCGCTTTTCAACTCACTTCTCGGTGTTTGGAAATCAGATCAAACACTCCTTCTCGTGTTTGATATATAACTTCAACATCGGCATTCCGTAGTTTACTTTCAAATCCAGTAAGGTTAAATATCAAACATTGTTCATTAACACGATGATTGATCATGGACCAACCTTGTTCAAGTCCTCCTAAAACCAGACGTCGATGTACGGTGCTGTTGTCACTTTGTGCGGCCATTTCTGCACCTCATTAGGCAGAAGTGCAATCACAACGATTTTTGCGTTTCATGCTGGCGTTACTTTGTTTGCAAATTTCTTTGAAAACAGTTGTATTTCTGTCATTTTGAACATTAAATTAGACGCAATACGTGATGGATTATTTCCTCATTCAGTTCTACGGATTTATTTCTCTTTTTATTTTTTATCTTGAAGTTGCTGTTTCACTTTCGCCATCGTTGCTTTTTCTGACAGTGTCTAGGATGTCCATCGACAAAAGCACATCTGTTTACAACTGGTGAATTCTTTCGTAATCTATTTTTTCTTAAATTTCATTTTTACCTCGAGCCCATTTTGCATGGCGCAGTTTTTCATTCAATTTGTGTCGCGGAAAAAACATTTCATTTTCAAACATTTTTACGCTTATATAAAAGACTGTAAACATAGTACTGTAAACACATATTGTAAAAGACATATAAAACGGTTTTCCATGTTTATAATTAACAATTAGACAACGAGCAACACGTTTTCTATTATCACATAGTCAACAAGAAAACGAAGGTGAGTGGTCGAAGGTGAGTTATCTAATTGTTTTACTATACATTACAGTTCTTTTTTTTAGTTCAATGTTACGTAACAAATCTTTCGCAGATTATATTACTGATTGACTTTTCGAAAACAGACTGTCAAAAAAACAGGCGATGTCATCACCATTGTCTAGCGGCAAAAAGTAAATGGTAGAATAGCCAATCAAATTCACGGATTTGTGGTATGTTTTGATATTGAAGTCTCAAAATATCCCGTGTGTTTGCATTACAGAATCAAAATATAGAAAACTTTTTTATATTTCTTTAGTTTCAACTGAAACTATAGTTTCGTCGAGTCGAGAGCGGATTATAACGTGTAACACCCCTTCGTGTAACTGCGACCATTTTTTTCACAACCACTGAGGTGACTAACCCATTTCTAAAATGGGGTCTTGATGAGGCCTCAGTAAACGTCTCTGTTGGCAAACATCTAGCACAGATTTGAGGGAGTGCATCTGAAGTAATTAAATATGTCGTCTTTTCTATAATTTCCAACCATTCCACGTTCGTAATACTTTTCTAAGATATTTGTCTGATTGTCAGTTATTCGGATTGTTTTTCGTGACTCCATAACGTTGAGTAAAAGTTACTATAAAAATTGCTGGAATTTTTCAAAATCCATGTGTATGCAAAATAACCAGAACGACCATAGACAACCGGAGAATATAATTATTTTGATTACTTTGACATGATTGGTTGACCAAAAAATATATGCAGTAGATGCTCGCGTCAGGCTGCTTGGACGGTCGCCTGCCCTGGGCACAACCCGTGTTCTCAACTGAGAAAAACTGGGTAGTACCGTTTGAGGAATTTGTTCAACGGGGTGTCGTCTTGTAGCTCTACAATTGAGGAAATATCTAGTTTGGCATGATTGATGATTACATTACTGTGTAAGCTGGGAAGTCAGGTAACTCAGATAATTACGCTGTTGTTCACTACATAAATTGCACGAAAATTGCAAGGTGTAAAACTTACATCAGCCTTGATGGGAAATTGCCTACGACAATCTAACATTAATACATAATTTTTATTGTAACGAAGCATGAAGTGGGTAGTTAAGCAATGCACTCCAGCTTGGAACACAGAATTGTCAAGAACGCAAACAATAGACATAATTATACATCATCCAAGAACTTCAGTTAAATACAAGAAATATTTCCTTTAGTCGTTCGATCATTTTATGCATTAAAACTTTAAGTTCATATACTTGAGTCATATATGGAAGAGGGCATTAAGGAGAGGGTAAACCGCACGATGGTCTGCCATCATGAGGTACTTACTGTTCAACCAGTGAAATAATAAGGTTTAACATTCAAATAAAATTATTGAACGAGCTGATAGCATCATTTTAGCCATAATCTGCTGCCAAGCCATATTTAAAGCCTTTCGCTTGGCTTATTGGCGTTAGAATTAAGAAATATTTTTAAATTTTTTTGCCAAAAATAAGCATTTCAAACATAATATCAAAAAAATGTGCTATCTTTTCTTTGGTATTCGGACCAAAGTCTTCTATTTTGTCAATTGGATATCTTCAAGCGCCATCTCTATGAAACAGAGAATATTTTAACTGGCACAACAGGGTGTCTTAGTAATTGTTATGACATAGAAGATTCTAACATCAAGGCCGATTTCCGCTGTGATTCTTTATTTACATATATCAACTAATTAGGTAGGCTACAAGAATGTCGTCAAAGCTGGAAACGGATTCTGCTTACTGACCACAAGCTTCTGGTGCTGATGAGAGATGTACCCTTTGATGTAACCCTGGAAGAAACAGAGTGAAACATAAATATTTTGAAAGTGCTTGTCAAATGTAGCATTATTTGATAAAAATAACCGCATCTTACCACGACAACACGGGCTTGTCAAGGACTTGGCAGAATAAACGAATGTTTGACACCTCACAGAAAGGGCGTACCGGGCAAGCAAGGCTGAGCTTGAGAAACGGTTTACTCTTAGCTGAACAACTTACGAGTATAAAGAAGGGGAAGCGAGGGAATGGAAGACATGGAACGATAAGAGGATGTAACAAAACAGAGTGAAGTACTAGCGTTGGCTGGGATGGAAATTGTAAAGGCAGTACGTGGAACAGGTGGAAGCGGTAGGAACCAGCGAAGTGGAAGGTCTTACGGGGAAAGAACAGTTTTGAGAAGCTGTGGTCGATGGAAGTGAGAATGTTCGTGGGACAAGCCCCCAAATCCCAGCCGTGACCGGGAAAATCTTCACACGGAAATTAGGGCAGGGGGTCCTCCGTACAAGGCACACAGGTACAAAACTCGTACGACACCCGATTACTGATAATATTACAGAGTGTAACTATATCGCTTACAGCTGCAGTGACATGCTATATCGGGATACGGATGGGTTTCAAAAACACATCAAAGGGAAAGCTTACAAAAGCATTGTGGAATGGGCATTTGGATAGGGATACCAAGGAATTAAAGGAGTGCTGTGACTAAACTCCAGCAAAAGAAACTTGCGTGTCATGTGTCGGGAAAAAGTAATGAGTTAAGGAGAAAGGCCTGAGAGCAGTCACTACATGGGAAGTTAGAAAAGCGAATTGTTCCAAAAGCAGGAAAGGTGGAACGATAATAAAGAAATTACACCATCGAAGGCTATCCGAAACCCGATTACTGATAATATTACAGAGTGTAACTACTTCGCTTACAGCTGCAGTGACATGCTATATCGGGATACGAAAAGATTTATCCATGACTTGAATGAAGATCAGATGGTGAATGCGAACAATACTATTCCCGAATGTTGATGACAAAATACAGTTTTGGAGTGTCATCTGCCTCAAGGATATCGGACTGGACATGATGGGTGTCTGTAGACAAGATGCATGACGTAACAGTGACAGATCCAGATGGATTAAGATTGCAGTTAAGGGAAGTAGCAAGCAGGAAAATAACAGGGCCGGATGAAGTACAAGGATTCTGGTAGGAGTGCCTCACTTCCTAGCATGATACAGTAGCGGCTCAACTAAACGAAGTGATGTAATCAGATTTTGTGTCGTATTGAATGACTAAAGGTACCGGGCCATTTCGTCCCTCCCAGAGCTGGTAACTGTTAAGGGGGAGGATTGCTCAAAGTCTAACATCACTTGTACGTATGAGTGGTTTAATGTCACAAATATCACCGTATTTTTACGTTGTTGACGACTTTCTGACCCAGTTTGTTATGTTTGTGCGACCAATGCGGGCGTTGAATCCCCCCAGTCTCCATTCACAACGGCACTGTTGGTTGATACTGACGATATTGAGCTGGCAGACGGGGACAAGTTGAATGGACTACGGAACCTTTAACACCTCCTTGAATATGCCCTTCCCTTAATCGGTATTACCATCCATACAAATACAGAATTCGTTATCACGCTCTCGGCCTTCGTAACACATATGGCAGAGCACTGCACAAGATTCCCACGGTCGCAGGCACCATTTCCAGCCGGAGGCCCTAGAGTTGCAATTTTCACAACAGGTCCTGGTTGAGGCTTAAAAGTATACAATTCTGACACTTGAGACTTTCTTTTACCTAAGATAAGTTTTAGATCTGGGGAGGTTTGTTTCATGCGATTAATGGTAATGATTTAACCGGTACGATATTAAAATAGCATTACCTCAAATATAAGATTGGCAACAATACACTGAACTTCGACCACATCCATATCGTTAGTCTAACAGAAAGAAACGTACAACCGCCAATTAATGATATAAAAGTAGAGTGCTGCATAGGCAGTTTTAAACGGCTAGTAGAAAACCAGAAGGGTTGACAAACTGCCTTTAACTTAGGAGTAGAAAAAATGTTTCAAGCGAAAGCCCTTCGTTGGAGAGAAAACGCGTTTCACTTTGACGAAGGGCCTTCGCTTGACACGTCAGTTTTTCGACACGTAAGTTCCGGCAGTTTCCCAATCTTTTTGATCTTCTACGACTGCTAACTAACCAACAATAAATAAAACCGTCTTAATAAAACTTTACTTCACGAAAACTCTTCTCTGAAGTGTTCCTTTAAATGCTTTTACTACACTTTTTCAACATTCTTAAAAATGAGCAGATATTAGAAAAAACATAAATCTCATTGTATTATTTAAACCAGTGTAAAACTGATATTACCTCTAAAAATTGTAAGGCTGAAACAAATGCGGGAAGAGGAAGAAGATGTGTTTTTAGTAAAATATACCTAAAATGAACGAAAGTTTAGATAATGTTTATCGAAAATGTAAATCAGGAAGTAAAGGAAAATAATTAAAAATATTTGAGTAATTTACGTTAGCAGTTTGACACAGTAATTTTATTTTTGCGATAATTATTGATTCTTATAATCATATATTACAGGTGGTGCTGCTGTAAGTCGTGTTGAAATTGTTCAGGATGGCAGTGTAGTTGATGGTGGTGTTGTGGTGCTGATACTACTGGGTGTGGTGATAATGCTATCTGTGGTGCTAGCTGTAGCTCTGTGGTTGTGCTAATGGGGCCGGTGGTGCTCCTAGCGATGCGCTTCCTGTTGCAGTTATGGGTCCTGTATGTGGCGGTGGTGCTTCTGATGCTGCCTAGATGTGTTGGTGCTAGGATTGCTGTTGATGTTGGGGGAGCTGGTGATCTGGTAGATCTGTGATGCTGAGACTGACCATAGTGGTTTTATTTGTTGCTGCTAGCGTCATTGGTTGTGGTAGCGTTTGTGCTTGTGCTTGTGCTTGTGCTTGTGCTTGTGCTTGTGCTTGAGACAATGTCTATCTATGCTGTGGAGATGGTACACAGAGTTTTTCGGACGAGTTTTTCTGGTTATTAAAGACGCCGGTTGTCATCGTTTTTTAACTCAGTTCAACACCGAACTTTACTTTCCGGTCAATGAATTGATCTCTAACTTTATACAAACTATTCAACAGGTTACTCACACTTTTTTGAAAAGATTCCTATATGTAATTAGTTTCAATTTTTCCAGTATCAAAAAGACTCCATATGTAATGAAAAAAGCCTAAGAATAAAGTTGACACATATTAAAGTGTTAGAATCCCAATCGAAATTTAATTCCTCGTCCGGGTTTGAGCCTAGGAGTTGGATTCACCCTAGTTTACTTTTAATCTAAGTTCACAGGAAAACATTCGTTACAGTTTGCTTTGAAACACCAAAAACCACAAGAAGTATGGAATTAAGCATATTCCAAAAAATATTGGCATCTGGAAAATTTAAGATTCGAGTCGGTAACAACGCGAGAATAGTTTAAACTAAAAGATTTTGAAAGTCATGATCAGACAAAAATTCTGCATAACATTAATATGCTACATTTGCGATCACGGAGTTATGAGAGAGACAACTCTCACGACATAACTTTGATTCAACACAACTTCCAACATTCAGACCTCATGTTTCTCAAGCATCTCGTTTAAAAGTAACAAATTGCCAGTTCTAAAAATTCAAAGAAAAGCATTCAAGGTTACTGAAGTAAGCAAATGCAGTGAAGTAAACAACATCGTTGATCAGTTGAGTTTAACATGGAATAATTAAAGATTTCTTGCAGGTGACTTTTTCAACGTGAAGAAAACCGACACGTAATTGACCACTACAGCGAAGCCAAAAAGACTGGTTTCCAACCTGCTTGACTTGTGATTGGCTGAAGGTTTACAACTACTAATCACAGCTCGCACTGGTAACTGAGAACCCAGACTTCCCGCATCCGAAATGCAGCCGATGTGACTGGTTAGAAAATAAATTTCTCGCGAAAAAGTCGAATCAGTTTTGACTTCCATAAAGTATGAATAAAAAATATTGGCTGGTAGGAGACTACTTTTTATGTCTTCGTAAGGTAGCAGTATGTACGGCTGAAATAATGCTCTTCAGTGGAGACAAAAATTTGAGAGCTCGAGTTTTCGAAAAATTTTCCGATTTCTTTTGGGTATCTTATTGTTGTTTTTAATAAGCACATATAACTATTTATATAATATGGACAGCGGCTTGAATAAAGAACAATACAGGGCTAACGTCTGGGCGGCGAATTAAATTAAACCTACGCGCATGTGTTTATACAACCATATCACCTTACACCAACCTGACTGCTCTGACGATGTTAACGTATTGAGGCAAATTATATTTTACTAAAAGTTCTTCTGGAGGCAATCGTCCCTACAGAAAAGGTTTTGTTTAGAAGAACAGCTGAGAGAAATATAAAATATGGAATATCAACATATTGTAAAGACTTTGTACAGCAACAGATTTAAACCTGTCAACTTTAGAAGAAGCACTAGAAGTTCATATGTAGAAGTTTTTATTCGTCAAATTTCCGTAGGAGAATCCTATGTCAGTTTTCAAACTTGTAAAGTACAACCTCGTACATCCAATATTCTTCTTCTACTATCACAAAAAAGGCGACAAGCCGTATCCATTTCTTACTTTTACGTGAATTTTACACATAATTTACCTGTTCATAGAGACATACACAATAAAACGTTTATTATATATTTGAATTGAAAATAGAATTTGTCCTCATCAATTTATTGCCTAATTTTAGATAAAATACTACATACTTACAGCAAGCATTTTGACTGGAACCAAGTAAATCAAAACCAACCTAAAAAACAACACGGAAATAACAATGTATTTTAAAATTCCAAAGGAAAAATATAAAAATATACAGTTTAAACATATTTGCTAATTCCATTTTAAGCCTACAGAAAAATATAAACTAAAAATTAAAAGGCCAACTTATACAAAAGTTTCTATATTCTGGGCATGTAGTTCAATGGCCAAAGAAACCATTACAGTCTATACCGCAGCTTGAGGAAGAATGCCATGTGGCTTATAATAGTCATTGAACAAATCTACTGGAATTCATTTATCATTTCGGGAGTCTGTCACGGTCCTCGTAACAAATCCGAAAATGTTCTATTCCATTTCATGTTTTTTATTTGTTTTGGTTTTGAGTGGTTTATGAACGCAGTGGAAAAGGCAAAAGGGCAGTTTTGTCCATTTAGGTTTTAACGAATTTTTATTAATTGAATAGACAGATGGTTGTGGTAGGTTGTAAGCTCAATTTTAGTATTCGTATTACTTCAAAGAAATATTCTTGGTTAATTTTGCGAAAAATTAGAAAAATGGAATCATTGCAAAGATCTTAAACATTTGAAAATAGGTGATATATACCTAGGAACATTTTGAAATATAGCAGTATCCTGTGACACTGAAAAATATAAAAGTAAAATATTTTGGATAGATCTAATCAGCTTTGAAAAGAGATATCATTTTGTTGAACAAACAATTATTTAGCTCCCACAATTTGACTGACAATTTTTTTCTCTATCACTCTGAGCTACTAGAATTAAAGCTGGACGAAACAACGCCACGTTCTCTAGTAGGTTGACCTTCCTCCCTACCATGTACTCATATAACGTTCACAGGAATTACGCCTCACGAACTATCCATAATATTACGGAGAAAATAAAATAAAAGAAGCGGTTCAAGAATCTTAAAACTTAATCTTAGAAAAAGACATGCATTTACAGATCTAATCAACGATAACTACTGATTTGGGAAGGTACTCCTTGTAAGGATGCTCATCTAGCTTCATTTTCAATAATATAATACCGGCAAATTATCCGTTCAAAATTAGTAAGCAGGTCGATTTTCAGTTAGTATCCTAACCTGAATCTCAACTCGAATGCTACCTATACCTTAGACAAATTACCGCTTCTTTAGACAAATGGACAGACAAAGATCACCTGAAATCAAGGTGTCGAGTACTTATATGATTCTCAATACATTACTTTATCCAAACTTTCCAGTTTGAAATTTTTAAGTCACCCCAACAACAATAACAACAACATAAGCAACAATATTAAAGAAACTCCCCTTGAGTAATCACTACCAGAATAATTTTAGAATAATAAACCTCATCCCAGATCATTTTTCACCCATACCTCTTGTTTTTTAAACTGTTTCGATGGCAATGTTGGAAAGCAAAACCCAAGTATTCCTCAGCTAAAGTATCGTAAAAAACCGAAAAGTTAGTACAAAAGCCCAACAGAACGTAAGACGACCGAACTGGACACTACATTCAACAAACAAATAATTTGTTCCGAGCGAAATTTCCCTTTATTGAAATTCCTACCTAATAATAAAGGCCAATCAAGGCCAAATATATGAACGCCTATTGAGAAAAAATGTTACCACTAGTAAAATTCCAAAACGGTCCGAAACATTCCATGAATTACACATTTGAAATAACTGAGCAATTGTCTACAAATAACTTAAAACAAATACAACTTTCATTCACTTACCTAGTTTTAAATCGTTGTCAAACATGGCTTTCCTACCTACGTAATATCTGCAAATTTTAACAAAGATTACCTTTCATATATTGCATTAATCTCTTAAGATTTTAGTTATTTTTCAGTTGGAAATAAAAACATGTAAAGTTAGACGTCTAAAAATATAAAAGTGTAGGAAAATGTACCTTAATAACAATAAAACAAACGTTGATTCCCCCAGAACTAACATAACTCGCTAATCCTGTTAATTGCTAATCGACAGGACGTTAAGACGTCCTCCTCCTTTTTTTATTTCTAACACAGTTTTCAGTTTATCCACTGAAACGTTTTGTAGTCACTTGTCACGAATGAAAACATTTCGCTCTGTAATTTTAAAGTCTTCCCCTCTTTTGGGATTTTTCAACGATAATTCTGAAAATATAAACTTTCTTTGACAATGACTTCTCCAGTAAATCGACATTCGTGGAATTTATTGGTGGAAATTATCCCTCCTCTGATCAACGATAGTTCAAGCAATTTTTATAAACATCTATAACTGAAACTCCCGTGCACTTTTCGAAACATGACGTCATAGTTTCAGATCGTAATTACTACCGAAATTTGCTGTATTTACGTAACCAAAGATATCAACATTTGTTTGTGCCAAATTTTTGATTAAACCGAAATGAAACACCAATTCCGATTAAAAACAACGTAACTGTTCAAGACGTTAATAAACGGCAGGACAAATCCCTGATATTTTAAACATTACGTTATAATTGGTCCCAGTAATAACCATAGAAACCACTCGTGACGAATTACCAGCCTAGTCCTCACGTCTCTACTCCTGTTTGCGGAATTAGGCAACGGTATTCCGAAAGGCCAGGCGGAAGATGCATTTTAGTTTTACAACTGGGCCCAAAACTGCCCCCAAAACTGGCCCCAAGACAGGCCCTAAAAACGGCATCGGTGTGAATGGCCCAATTAAAAAATCTATACGTACTTAAGGTGGCTCCCTACAGTTTCTACTTTTACAAGTTGCAATTAGTAAGGTCTTCGTTCATGGACATTTCTATCTTTAAAATTACTGTAAGTTTGGGAGAGTCTACCTAGCTGTTAAAGAAGTGTCATAAACATGAGACACTTGTCTAATTGTCCTATTGTCTAGTGTTACGACGGTAACAATAGCGATAGAAAGTTGGCATATTTTCATGATTATCACAATTAAGGCACAATATCTTCGGTTTTCTCCAGTGAACTTTACTGAAAATTGGTATCAAAATATATTTTTCACTTAAAAATATCATGTCAAAATATCAGGGAATGTTGTCAATTAACATTTTTTGCAGTTACCTGGGTGATTTTAAAAGATTTTGTCTTTTGAAAAATTTTGAAAATTAGATGTTGTTGCACTTGATCTCTTCTTTATTTAGTTTCAAGTTTCAAAGAAATTCACCGAAGAAAACATTCCAAAATATAACACTTGTACGGACACGAACGGTGCTGTCGTGATAAAATAACGATTTGACAAGATCACTATCTCGCATGCGTGCCATTCGTATGTTGTTGCTATTAAGGGTTATGGCAATATAAATTAAGTTTCTTTAATATAAGATGAGATGATCGCATGTCACAACCAGGGCAGATATTGCAAATTCTGTTACATCTCGCAAAAAGGTACTAAATTCAGTGAACTGTATATCAAAGTGACAAAATGATTCTTTACGGAAAGCTTCAGGATGTTTGTAAATTTACGCAATGATATTAATACAAGTTAGTATCTTCGTATTAAGCTATGTGTCGTTCATCTTAACTAGTAGGTTTCAAAGAATAACTCTGATGATACTGTACTTATAGTGTGATAGGATTTTGTGAGGCTAATTTTAGGGCCAGTTTTGTTTCTGAATAACATTTTACACCAGGGTTCTTACAATCAACTCACGATACCGACCCCAACAAGACAGGCCTGAGGGCCAGGCAGAAAAATTATTCACAACAAATTTCGAAATCTACGGACGACTAATTTCGCAAAGAATGAGAGATCGAAGAACTCTCGTCTTTCAAAAATTAATCTGTAAAATTTTCAGTACAAGGAGGTCAATAACACCAAATATTCACTCTAGAAAAGTCTTATTATGTTGGATGTCCGTAAAAAAACTCCAAAAAGCAACAAAAATCTTGCTATCAGATGAGGGCACGAAAACACAATTTATCGCCGCAAAATTTTGTCTAGATTCCGAAAATCTTAGTTTCAAGGTGATCATCGCAAAGGAAGTAAGCAAAAAATATATCGACAAGACAGATTTATGTATCTGACATGACAAATACCTAAGTTGTCAATTAATCTGATGTCTGGTGTTTGAGTTTATCTACCGGGTAGCTCAATCTTGGGAGGATGTCTTCTATTTTGTTCAAATCGTTGCTTAATCAGTTCGCAATTGACCTCGTTCTGATATTTTTTACAAGGATAATTTACGATCAGATCTTTAATCTTGATCGATTCTCATTCCTTACTCAGATTTCTATTAATTGGAAACAATTATCGTTGCATGTTCTTCATCAGTGGAATACAGGTCATGTAACACCTCATTTGCTGGTATCTAAACTAAGACTGGTAATCCTGGTTCAAGAGAGCGTGAGACAGAATGAGAGAGAACGAGAAAAAGAGAGAAAGAGGAGGGAGAGAGAAAGATGCATAACAATGGAAACACTAACGTATACACGACAGCTCAATATTCAACAACGCCCTTAAACTAGGACTGAAATTATTTTCCTGGCAAAACCTACCTGTATGTTACTTGATTGGAAATTTCAAACTGGTCTTTGATAGGTAAACTGTCGATAGCTCTGATCAAAGGCTTGCATAGGTGAATGCGATTTGTCTAAAATAATGGGAAACATCATGAAATATAAAAGCCAATCATTACAACGTAAGCAGTGTTTCTCTCATAAATAAAAAAGAGCTTACTTTGAAATAAATTTTGAAGAGATGGTTGACCAATGCCAGCATTCCCCACTTCTTGGAGACATCTAATGAAGCTCGACTAAAAAATTCAGAAGCTTGTTTCCAATGCAAACGATTACAATATAAATAGCAATAAGAACGACAGCTACTCCTTTCCGAATTAAAGTACATGGAACAGTAATTAGAAGCCATTTTGAAATGTCATTACTGTCATAGAAAATTTCGATTTAGTTATACTGGACAACCCTATTAAATAACTAAGCAACTCTCCCTAGCGGGCCATCCCTGATAGGTCCAGTGTTAATACAGGAGGAAACCGGAGTTCTCAGAGAAAGTCCTTTGTGCTTGACTGAGTCAAACTTGGCGGCACTTTCCTCACAATTACACAAAAATTTAAAGGTAAGAACGGAAAAGTGCTTCCCGAAGCAGTTTACTACTGGCATTCAATTTCGGGAAAATGGAGGAAATTAGATACTAGGAGTATAAATAATGAACTGGAATCTCTTTCAAAAACGAAACGTCGATGTTTCCAATTGTCCTGAGCAAAATATTTTACTGGTAACCACATTTGTCACGAGAATGCCAAGGTTGTGGGTTGGATTCCATCCAAAGGTCTTCATCTGCGTTGATGCTACAACCTTTGGCTGGGCCTTACATACAACTTTTACTCCATTATGCATGTTCGTAATTTCACTTTGTTTCTTTTATGTTGTGTCATTTTCAAAATACAGTATAAATGCCAATATTACTTGTAACGTACTTACTTCCAGAATCCAATGTCCGCCAACAACTTTATTTACTATAATAGAAAACAAACTCCAAAAAGAAACATCTTGGTAAATAAAATATGAGTAAAAACACAAGACAAAATTGAGAAGGTAATATTTTGACTATATTGCACAGTCATTGTGAAGCCTAACTAATTACATAAGCTTGCTAGAACTTTTTAAAAAGGACGCGATGACATCATCACTTGTTATTTACAGCGTTAAATGGCCTACAGGAAACGCGTTGGTAATCCAGATGACCGTCAGAGAAATTGCGCTTCCTGTAGGCTATTTAACGCTGCAAATAACTAGTGATGAAGTCACCGCGTCCTTCTTAAATAGTTCTAGCAAGCTTGTGTAATTAGTTACGTTTGAAAATGACAATGTAATATAATCGAAATATTACGTTCTTAATTTAATCGTATTTTGGGTACCAAGATCTTTCTTTTTGGAGTTTGTTTTCTGTTATACTTACATCATTTTTGGGCATTACTATCAACCATCGTATCTACTATACTTGTGGTAACGTTTCCAGAAATGGCCTTCGTAGTATAGTTGATGGACGAATACAGGAATAGTTTGGCAGGGTCGCAGTTTCAATTTTCTTGCTTAAGGCTCAATGACGTAATTCGACACATACTTAATGTCTCATTAAAATTCATGAGGATGAAGAAAAAACAAGCAGCATATTTCTATCCAGGAAAAAACGGTTAAACTTCTTTCTGCCACGCATGTCTTTTATCAGTTTTACTCTGGCTAACCCTAGACAATTTTACTCTCCCAAGGGTGATGTACAGAAGGAAGAGAATTCAGCCCATATTAAATAAGTCGCTTTCTCATAACAGGTCTCTGTTGGATCAAATATAAAGCTTTCGTTCCATTTTTCGTTTTGTAATTTCCTTTCTTTATACACAACATCTACTTGGATTAGACAGTTAAAAGTTTTTTTTTTACTTGAACAGTTCATGAAGAAAAGATTATAAGGAAGCCCCCTACAGTTTTACTTAAGTCAAAAATACTATCGAAACAAATACTGGATTCAGGAATATGGAAGTTTACAATTATTTTTTATTTCATTATCATGTTCAATTACCAAATAGCTCACGTAACCCGTTTTCATTAGGGAGGTAGGCTTGATTTGTCCGAAATTATGTTTCTTCTTATTCTGTGGTACTGGACCAAATTTTACCCGAATTGTATGCCAAATTTTTGTATTTTTGAGGAATTTCTTCGGTGTTTTTTTACGAACTTTGCGCGTGTTTTGACACCAACCTACTCAACCCCAGTATGTACACTTCTGGAACTACCTTGCGATATTTTCAAAGTATATTAATTGTACTTGGTGTACTAGGGCTTCTAATACGAGTATAATATGCAAAAAAGCCCCGGTAACTCTTTACTGAGGCCAGTGGCCCATCATTTTTGTTTCATATGTCAATTTACCACGACAATCGACAACTTTTGTGAAAGTTTAAATAAAAATCCGTAGCGTATTTTTTAATTTCTCAGTCATGATTGGTAATAGGTTAGAGCATCCTACCAGTAACCATTAGGTTACGGGTTATCATTAGATGACGCAGATTAAAACTATTCACCGGAAAGTAATGAAAGTGCCAGGATGAGTGAAAATTATATCTACATAAAATGAAAGTAAATTTTTTTAGTATTAGAATCATACATCCTAATACCTACCCCGGACCAGCTGCGAAAAATGCAAGTCTGGAGCCTCCGGTTAGAGATCTGCAATCCTGCAAATCTAACAATGTAATCTACAAACTGACCAGCGAAGACCGTCGTTCCCAATTGAAATATTTTGTGAGTTGCATTTATTGCAACTGGCTACGCTTTGATCTTAAAATTAATGATTCTGGCACTCGAAAGTTTACTTCAATGATCATAGACTCTATCTCATACTATAAGGTGTAAATACAAAATATTCTTTCAATATATCTTTCATTCCATCGATATTATCACGACATCGCGAAAACAAGCTTTTTATAACTCGATACTTGGTATAAAGATGAGCAGTTCTACCATACAAATTTAGACAACCTCGGAATTTTAAAATGGTTTTGCCGATAATCGAGTAGACTAAATTTAAGCTCTAAACTTAGAGTCTGTTTCACAAACGTCTCGATTGACATTACTACCAACATGCCAGGTAAAAAGAAGGCTACACACATTACACACAGTGTCGAACGGTCAATGTGAAGTACGGGGACGAAACGTTAATAAACATTACCGAGGCTAGAGTCAGCTATGTGATGCCGTGTTCAGCCACCTTTTTTCTTTGGTACGATATATAATATGGTTTTAATATTAATAAGTGCTTTGTGAAATTTCAAGGTTAATTTCCAAACTAACTGGCACTAACTTCTGGGTTCACAGTCATTCGACTTGATTCATTGGGAAGCCATTATGACATTAACAGCGACTTGTAGTTTGTTAAGGTAAAACTGCTGACTAGTATCGTAAGTGTATTGAGACCCGAAATACGCATTTCCGGGGTGTCCCAGCCAGTAGAGTTTTCTCTACTTGTCCGGTATGGTTCGTCACGCGGAGTGACATACAACATTATTAACTGGTGACCATATTCTCGGCAAAGGCCTTCGTAGCTCAGTGTTCCACTGCTTTGCATTTATGGGGTCGCGTGCGTCGATCGGGTCACAAAACGTATTATTCTGACAGAATAAAATTAACTTTTACTAAACATAGACTCCATTTTATAAGATCGAGTGTAACACCAAAAAAGTGTACAACCATCTGCGTATCACGTGGCCTTACATAGTTAACTCGTAAACCAAAATATACAACGTTCCGACATACCAAATGCTACTCTGATTTGTAAATTTTACGAACGTAATTTAAAGAAATTACAGTTCACGACCCAACGTTTCGACACTCCGGTCTAGTGTCTTCATCAGGGGTGATC
>JBAHVQ010000534.1:971045-988572 GCA_036872915.1 Nanipora kamurai | reverse complement strand
CACTGCAAATAAAAGATATAAAGGCAGAACAAAAGCAAATTCAAAAGAAGTTATTTATGCTGTTGCCTAAAATCCCTCCGATCGTAAAGACAAAGAATAACAGCCTTGACTAACGTCAGTAATTATAATAGATAATTACTTCGGCCAAACGTCATTCTTGAATATATTGCAGTAATTATCTGTTAAATATTTCTGGTTTGTAATTTCCAAAAAATGTTTGGTGAGTAAAGCATCTGAATATGTGGGAAATAAGCATGTTAATGTGAGAGGGTGACATCCAGCTGGGTGGTGTCGGAATAGTGAGACTTTCGTTTAAGAAAAGTACATATGTCTGATGAGATTACAGACAGTATATGTACTGAGTCCAAGTATGCTTTACGACAAGGTTAGTTCTATTTTAAAATTATTCATTCTAGTAATAATCGTATACAGTTGGACTCAGGCTAAGTATTTACTCTATTCCTTTGTAAATTCAGAGGTGCATAGTCTTCTTTTACCAGGTATAGGCAGCAGTTGTCAATATTTTTTACCTTTGAAACCCTTTATACCAGCTGAGCCAGCATTTCCACGAGGTCCCAAATCTCCTTTACGTCCTGTTGCTCCATTGTTTCCTTTAGCACCTGCATCCCCTGTCTCTCCAGCAAAGCCAGGAAATCCTTTATCTCCCGGCGGTCCTTGTGGTGACTCTCCTTGCTCACCTTTTTCACCTTTCTCTCCTAACCTCGGTGCTGTAATGAGGGAAAACAGTTAGACATGCTTACTAATCTGACATCTTCAGGATTGTCCGAATGCTTAAGATATTATGAAAGGGCAGCGGAAAGTTTCATTAAAATTTAAACTAAACTTACATTTATCTCCTGGATCACCTGGCGGACCAGGTTCCCCGGAATCTCCTGGAAGTCCGTCATTCCCTGAAGTGCCATTAGCCCCTGGGTCACCTGGACGACCGTTAACTCCGGGTTCCCCTTTACTTCCATCTTCTCCCGGTGATCCTTGACTACCAATTCGTCCTTTAGGTCCTTCAGGTCCTACAGGTCCTTGCATGCCTTTTTCTCCTTTATAAAGACAGAGAGTAAGTATTATTCGTGATATCTTTTATTCATTATAGATTAGCTTGGTATATTTCGCATACCGCAGATATAACATACTACTGAAGTACAGCAGAGTACAAAATGATATGGTGTCTGTGTACAAAGAGTACAAAGTGATATGGTGTATATATGATATGGTGTCGTATCGTATTTTATCGTATATAAGTTATTTAATTACAAGACCGGCACAAATTAATCGTCTGTGAATTCGAAAATTTCACTCACTGACGAAGGGCTTTAGTTCGACACGTTTGATAAAGAAGTTCGGCAGACATGCAATCCTAAAACTTTCTCAGCTTTTAAAATGCTTTTTTGCAGCCGTGGCTTACAGCTGGTGAATACTCTCAGCACGCCACAGTTCCATTTTACACGAGCTGACATGCTTAATTAAACCCACTATGAACCGTCCTCTTAAACTCTGGATTGGCACTAAATGTGTGGCTGTCGGAAGAACCCCAGGTGGAATTTCCTAAGTTATCTCAGCGTGAGGTCTATAAACCTTTCCTTGAGTTTCGAATCATATTCAACTTGTTATTGAGAAACATCATCCTGTGAACGAAAGAACATTCTGAAGAAAGGTAAAGGTTTCTTTCCTTATCTCCTGTGACTATATTAAAACCATGACTAAAATTACGACCACCGTCGTGACTATGACTACGATTATAGTCATGACAATGGCTATGACAATGAATATGACAATGTTCTTGGGACATAAGCATCCGGGAATCACTTCATAAGCCTCAACCCTACCATGCCCATCGTTAATTCAACATGCCTCGTTTCTGTGACATCTGCAGGAAGACATCAACTCATGTTCGTTAAACTAAGTAGATCTAAAACTTAGTAGATGGCACTCAGAGTGGCGAGAGTGGCGAGAGGTCAGAGTGGCCATATGGCCGAAAACATTTCCGAAAAATGCTTAAAGATACGTGATGAGAGGAATGAGTAAGATATAAGTAGATACAGCATCAAAGGACTAAAAGGCAATTAATAAATCATTACACCAATGTATTAACGTAACTCTTTGACAAGTGGAAGAATAATGATCGTACGGGAAAAATACTCAACTATTTTCAATAGATGATAGTTCTATTACCTGGGCAAAAGCCAACGAAAAGCAACTCGGAAACAAGAGGTGAAAGGTCATCAAAGGTTTCGGGATTGTAGCGATCGCGAATATCGGGAGACAGGGTCTCCATCTGCGACTGATCAACGTTCCCAACACCAATAGTTACCAGACGAATACCTTTGTCTTTCAGCGGTTGGGATGCTTCATTAAGTTGAGTATACGGTTCAATTTTTGTCTGATTACCATCAGTTAGGATAATTAATACCTATAATAAAGATACCTGTTGGTAACAAATTATCTCTGCAGAAATAGTTGCGGCATATGTGAATCTTGTAATTACTTAAGAATACAATGTTTAAAGAATACATGGCACAAATATTTTTTCTGTGTGGTGTTAGTTTGTAGTTTTCTATGTTAATTTCGGTAGGTCGTACTGCCTGGTTCTCGTTCAATAGAATTTTCTGAGCGGTACTAGTCCCGGCGTATTATTCGAGAATTTCTTCTGGAATAATAGTTTTAACAAAGAGAAAAAGAATTTTGGGCTTAAAGCCCACAGTGTCGTAACCCTAATTAAGTAATTTCTCTCGTGATACGGTAGCGATGGTTAGGCGAGACCTGTGCTTAGTGTAAAACACAAGGTATGCAAAACGTTTTCGAAACGCAGAAAATGTAAATGGGGCATTCCAGTCAAATGAGCGAATCAGCCGAGACAGTCCTAGGTGCCGAGTCGCTAACTAATACATTTGGCATTGTTTTACTAAAAATAATTGAGAAACTTCAAGAATAATTTCAGGCATAACAGGGAATTGTTAAAAGAACACAGAAATAGAACAGGGGGAAAAAGAATAATGCAAGGGGCCCAAGCTGAACATAGCACCTCCTTTGAGGGAACAAAGTTTAACAAGCGGCCAAGTGAAGCTATGATGTCACACCATTTGAAAAATTGAATTTATGAAATTTGCTTAAGTATTTAATTGTCACTCACAATAAGAGAACAATAAAGTACCAAACCACAACAGTGTTGATGTGTCCCACCGTCAACAAACAAATATCTGCAAAATGTCTGATATCATTAAACTTATATACTTTAACGACGAAAGATTTGGTTTTACCTAAAACAATGTTGTACTTTTTTCCAGAAGGTACTAAGTTTTGAGAGAAGAAAAGTTTCGTGTCATAGGCACCTCAGACCAAGTTCTTTTAAGAAAATCAATGCCGCTGAATGGTTTTTGAATACTGATTGGTTTGGAATACTGATGGATTTTATTAAAAGATCAATATTAATTAAATGTGTGACGAACTTTTAGATAATTTCACTTGACGGTAACTTATGATATTTTTTCTTTTACTGCGTTTAGTAAACTTTCTTAACCTTCTTGAAAACTAAGTTTTTACGTGACGGGCGCTTTCTCCTGAAAAGATTCTCAATAGTGTTAATAATAATGTTTATAACGATGTATGCAAGGATTAGTTTGGGTGCACAAACAAACGACAGATGAATGACTGAATGGATGACAATGAATGGGCGAACAAATCGATGACTAAAGCGACCAATAAAGGAGTGCAAGGAGTGAATTAATTCAAGTTACAATTGAGCAAAAGAATTAATGAATTTATTGACGAATAAATGGTAAGTGAATGGACGAAAGAATGCATGGATGGATGCATACAGGAATGAACGAATGGATGGATAGATGGACGGATGGATAAATAAATGAATTAATCGAGGATGAATGAGATGCTGGAATGAATCAATGGATAGATAATAACATTGAGGGTCGGGAAGTTCTGGGAAGGAACACTTATGTTTAAGCCAAAGCAACAGTATGAGTAAGTTGTCAGAAGTAAAAAGAAGTTATAGACTAATTTAATGAACATGGCGGCCTGTGTGGGAGCATGTCTCGAGAGGTTCGATCGCTGCAATACCAAAAAAAAAATTATATATATATTCAAACAAAATCATGGCCATCGATGTTAAGGCTTTTGTTCAGTGACTGACGGTATGATATTTACCTTGCTTTGTAAATGGAAATAAATAGAGAATAAGATATTTTCATAATTAGGTAAAGAAAGTTTTGGTACTTTTTTAGATTAAGATCAAACTGTGCCTTGTTGCTATCCAAGATTGGTTTTCCACACTATTCTATACTTAAAGTTGAACACAAACTGATTCATATGGGAGCTTGGTAAATCTCAGACAACTAATGGACGTTCGTGAAGCTGGTTCTCTCAGAAAAACGATTTCTGAGCCCCAGACGGGAATCGAACCCGCAACCTTCTGATGACCGGCGAGACGCTCTAACCATTGAGCTACCACGACCCAGATGGTGAGCGAGGTCGTCAGAAGGCTACGGGTTCGATTCTCGCCTAGGGCTCACAAATCGTTTTTCTGAGAGAACGAGCTTGACGAACGTCCATTAGTCGTCTGATATTTACCAAGCTCCCACATGAACTAAGTTCGTGTTCAACTTTAAGTATATTTCCATCCGTAGAAACATACTAAACCAAGGCAGGCACAAAGATATAAAATTGGCAAACTGGTAGCTTGTGATGTCTTTTATGAAAGAAAACATCAGCGTTGCGTTAGTTAAACTTGAAGTATCGTCCGAATGACGCCAAATCCGGGACAATTCATCGCCCATTCAGGATCCTCGATTTCCTGTTGACAGAGGAGGGCTGGGGACGGAAATGTGTATGGGGGATGATAATGCCAACTTGGCCTTCCAACAATAATATACCAGCCAACGTTCGGTCGTGAAGGTTTTGAGAGCATCATCCCAGTTCTGAAGAACGCTCGTAAGTGGTCGAAATTTCCCAAGATACAATGATCGAGCATTTTGGCTACACATTACAGCTAACAAAAGTCACACTCCATCTAAGCAGTTAAAGTGCAGGTTCTTTATGACAATGAAGCACATCATGTGGGAGTTTATGGAATACCTACATGACCTATGCTACCATGTTGACCAGCGTTACCATCAGGGGAGCAACCAGAAGTTTAGATCAATCAAACTAATTTTGAATTAATTACCGATTAATTTTCATTTTTTAAAATTATTATCAACATGTTATAAAAGGATTCGTTGTGCGTTTATTTACCAAAAGTCACCATTCTTAATAAAGATTTTACAATGTCCATAAATATATTTTCAGAGGATTTCTCATGATTTTACTCACCGAGGTAACATTTCGTCTCCACCCATAACTTTCGTTGAAGATTTTAGCGTTGGCTTCTGTTAACGCTTTATCAATGTAAGTCTGTCCACCAGTGTGTCTAACTCTGTTAACAAACTTTTTCAAGGTGGATGGGTTATAGTCGTCGTCAAGGTCAAATTGAATGGAAGGGTCATTTGAAAATGTCAACAAAGCAGCATGAGTTTCCGTCTCTGAAATGACCAGCCCGTCAATGAAACTGTTGACAAATTTCTGTATCTTTCCAAAATTCTTTGTAAGGCTGCCAGATGAGTCAACAACGAATGCGACATCTAGAACATTATCGCACTCTAAACAGAAAAAAAAGCAAGATAAAATTAGACTTGTCGAGTTAATCTAAATAAAGATTTTGACAGCTAGGTGCTACAAATTGTTGTAATAATCATTTTAAACAAACTGGACTAGCTCGTGAGGTGAAAGTGTCCGAACGAGAGTTGTACATACTGGACACTGAAACATTCCGAGGCAAAATTGTAAGATTTATCTCACATTTAATTACTCACCAGTCTCACCGGTCTTTTAGTTAATTACTTCCTGTCATTGTAAATAGAATATCATATAGTCGAGAATACTTTGTAAATTATATCACTTTACTCTGAAGATGTTGCAGGACTAGCAACGAAACGTCAGCTAATTAAAAATATTTTTCCTTCAATAACTCATGTCTCAATTATTATGGGCTTCTTCAAAATCATATGCTGGGCTGTGATATTTCTAACAAGATTACGCTTTCCGCCTGGTTCTTCAATTGCCACTATTTTGTAAGATATATGTAGGTAATGTTTCAACATTATGTGATCTCTACGACTAACTTCTGACCAATATTTCTTTTTGTTGTTAGGGAGAAACCTTTCAGTTTTATAACTGTACGATTTTGGTTGTAGGATATGGGACCGTTTTAATTCACGGTTTGGATAAAAATGGCTGGTGTGCGTTTAACGCACAAGGTTTGCAAGCTTGAAGTAACTCCAGTTACCGCTGAAGAATGTTAGACAAATTACCATCAAAAAGTTAAAATTTGCCTTTTTTCCCAATATTTCGATATATCAATAAAATACAAAGTTTACTGCGCATGATGGATTATTTTTCGGTACGGTCGGTTGAGGCAACCCGTCTCAGCCTGCATATTTATATGTTCCATGGAACCATCGGTATATGCATATGCATCAGCTGATTACCGACCGGTATAGATGGTAATGTGGGCTGAACCATTGGAATACATACGCACCAGATGTTTGCGGATCGCGGGGAACAGAAATGGTTTGTGGTATGAATTGTAAAAAACAGTAGGCATCAATTCACATACGTAATTGGTGATACGATCAGTTGTTATATTATTCAAAGCGAGTGTTTTCAATCACATAATAAACCAACAGATTACCAATTTTCCCAATAAGATGTAGATGGGCATTTCAAATAAATGACAAATTTTTTAATAGTATACATGTTTCGGCATACTTATGCCATCTTCAGTACATTGGAAGTGATCTAATTATTGTTTACAAGCGGATATATAGTCATACATGTTATGTGATATGGATATTAAATTACAATGATAGAAAGCGGAACACTATTAAAAAATTTGTCGTTTATTTGAAATGTCTGACTGCGATTGTGCTGTTACGAAACTACGGAAAGATGTAGATGCAGATAGTACAGATCGTGTCGATTGCATACCTATAAACGTATATATGCCACCTACATCAAAAACACAAAATCTAATTCTTATCAGTTGATGCACTACCCGTTCATCCACTACCGAAACAAAAACAAGGCCCACTCAGATTTTTCCTTAATTTGTGTGTTGCCTCATTCCTGAAAATTTCCTGCGACAAATCCTTGCTTCAGGTGACTACGAAGGGTAATGTTTAATAGGGCACTGGTAACTAAATGTGGCGTGGCACGCAAGCAAAGATTGTGATTTTGTCCAATCTAGTTGTTCTATCACGACAGCACCGCCCACGCCAGTACAAATATTATATCTTTCACGCAAGAGTTATAATTGACAAAAACAGAAATTAAATGTAGTCGCACGCAGTGTCAAAGTCGCCCTCGATTTTGCTTATTTAGTATTTTTTCACTGCCATATTCAAACGACTGATATGGTAATTGCATATTAACTCTTTTCTGTCCGAACCCGGCTTTTAATATTCTCCACAGAATAAGGAGGGGGAGACGTCTTGGACAGGAAAGAGTCAATAAACTCATTTATACACAAATCTGACTTTTATTATTTTACCCTGGCTAAATAATCTCGTTTATCAGGAGGTAAATTTTTGACGATGATACCTGGTAAGGGCCTAGTTTGTCATTTAGTTTGTAAACTTACAGCTCTTGAATGATGCTGACAAGGGACTTCTGATGATTCCATAATTCTCTTTTCTTTTCAAAATAAACTAACTCATGAATAGCGAGACGGTTCTCTTTACGTTTGAAAAACTTACCGTTTCTCCCTTGCGATCCCTTTTCTCCTTTCGGTCCTTTCGCTCCTGATGGGCTATCTCCAGGTGGACCAGGATCACCACGTTGCCCGAGAACACCAGTTCCCGTTTCATTGGAGTCAGGACCAGGTAAACCAATACCACCCTTCGGCCCTAAAAATATGCAAATTAAGATTCCAAGTAAAGCAATGTAGGTGGAATCTCAAATCGTCTGCACGAATGTTCGCAGTTTATGCTAACCTTGATCTATATAAGCCACGGTCTATTCTTATTCTCTATGAATCCAACGCGCATAATTAGGCCCATTTTCACAGAATTTCATACCGATTTAAAAATTTACTACTCAGGTTGTAAACAAAATTTGCTGGGAAAGTGCAAAACAAAATTACGAAACAGCAAAGAAGAGAATGTTATTTATAACGCATTAAAACCCAATATCCTCTTTATACAACACGGGTGCTTTGTTCAACATTTTTGACGACACGACAGTGGAGTAGTTACGGGGAGGACTGTGGAGATCTAGGTCCCCCAAAATTTCTACCAATAATGGTAGACCGTTGTATAATTTAAATTAGTTTTGTTCATCAAACTTCTCTATTAATATGAGTGAAGCTCTGAAACTACGCACTGTTTCCTATAACACATGGATTCACTTAACGAAAAATCTTGTACTCTAAGCAGGAGACCGGGCAAACCCAATCCCGACATCATTTTGTCATATGTTCTTCTTTTTGGACGGCTTTCAGCCGTGGGTCATTAGGCCCTCCAACACTTTTGTTCCGGCCACGCCTCTGAAACACGAACACTTTCGAAATCTGCGAAAACTTTAGGACTAAAAATGTCTGTTTTTGCTTGGTTTTTGGCGTTTTCTTGACCGTTAAAGGGTAAACTCGTTTAAATTACAGACGGATTTTCTCATCTATCCTCCAATTCCATATTCACACTTCCACAATTCCACACAATTCTGCGCGTTAGCACTAGCACTTTTGACAGTTTGTGTGCTTACTTGTTCACCCGGAAACTTGGCCTCGCCTTCACACACGCAGTAAGTCAACATCGCCATTTGGTTCAATGCGTGGCTTTTTTTGTGAAAACTTTGATTGATCTAAGTGGTTAGATTCTTTACCTTTAGCTCCAGTCATTCCTCTCGGGCCTGATATCCCTGGATCACCCGTTTTATTCTCTCCAGGGTCTCCTTTTGGTCCCCTAAGCCCTTTATCTCCTGAATTTCCAACATCTCCGGGAACTGACGCGCCTTCCTTGCCCTTTGATCCTGGTGTTCCCTTGTCTCCTTTTTCACCGTTAGTACCTGAAAAATACATGAAAAGAGTACTAGCATTTACTGAAAATAAAGACAATATTTATTTCGACGACGATTTCTCCAGGGTTTTCGCCAAAGGAGGTCGGGGACTTGATCCCCTCCTAAAAATCTTAAAAAGGGGGATATCCCCACATGATCAAATTAGATGAGATGAGTACTTCCTTTTCAGCATTTTCAGGAAGTGTCAGCTGATTTTTTAGCAGATAATGCAAGTGTCTATAGCACTTTATAAAGCAAACGTTTTGACTGCGCAAAAAGTTCAAGTGCATGGTGATAAGCCAGGGACTTGGGGAGAGCGTATCAAACACAAAGTTTTTTGTAGCGTCTCACAGAAACAAGTGATTTCATGATATGATGTCGCCATCTATAAAGAAAATCCAGGCGGAAACCATGTTCATTACGTACCGTTTACACCAGGATCTCCAACACGTCCTGTATTAAACGAGAAGTTAATGTGTTTCAGTAACGAAGAAAATTAAAACTGTCTTTCCAGTTATATTTTTGTTCTTGGAAACATAAAACCACATGAAACCACGAAGACAAAGTTTCTCGCGAGTCATAAACCCAGCAGTGGTTTACCAGTTAACTTTATATTCACAGACTGTTAAACTTTGGCGCAATATTTAGCATACGTTTTTGGGACACAGCCTTCAGGTCTCGAAGATGGGTTCTGCCTAAACGTTGTGATAAAGTTATTTTAAACACTCTTCTTCATGTTTTATGTTCATTTTGAACTCTTTGATTTGTGGGCTGATGATCAATCAATCAATCTTATCAAACTTTCGCCTTGTTTAGAATATCATATCTTATATTATGCACAAGATATTTGTATTTGGATTATGTTTTATCTTAAATTTCTTAATTTTCTGGTGGCATCGGAGTTTTTGGTGTTAAACTTGCTTTCAAATTGATGTTCTAGGGAACAACCGAACGACTTTAAATTTACTTTATATTTGTTGTCGTGATGTTTACAATCAATCAACACGTAAGTCAGTTTTGACGAATATTTTCCGAAAACGATTGATTAAGGTAGCTAATTGTTAATTACAGTAATTGTTGTAGAAATACAAGAATGAATAGAGTTATTATTAAGCACTAGATGCATTATTTATTATTTAAGAGAATGATATGGTTCTGTTTCTTTATTTCTGGCTTGTAGAAGTAGATTGTACTACCCTTTTTACGCTTGAGTTCATAAATCTGGGTTCATTTAATGGCCAACGAGCTTCAAGATCTGTTGATACAGTCCGAAAGTATAGGTGTGCATTAGACACCACGTTTAATATCAGTCAGGTAAAAATACGCTAGGTCCGTAATTTCCGTTCATAAACAACCTTACTTGAACAATTTTATTGAGAAAACATTCACCGCTTTACTTACCATCAGGACCAGCAGGACCAACAGTGGCGTCTAAAAAATAAGAAAACATGCAGTGAATTGGCGCAACACAATAAATGATAGTAACTCGAGCATTAGAAAGTAAACTTTTCTGTGTTATACTTCACATTTTACAGATAGTACATGACCTGATCTTATAATTTCAACAGAGTCACCAGTTATTATTACTATTACTATCGCTATTACTATTACTATTACAATTATTACTATTATAATTTTTACTATTATAATTATTACAACTCGCACACCACCCAACTAAGGACAGTGAAAGGGGTCTCAGCCTGCTACGGGCTCCCAGCATCCCGCCAATTATTATTATTATTATTATTATTAATTTTATTATTATTATTATTTGTTTTATTATTTGTTGTTTTATTATTTGTTGTTTATTTCGCCGGTATTTCTCTGTAGAATATCAAGTCAATTCCCTTGACATCAGATATTCAGCACGTATCTCAGTGCCCTTGCTGTCCCCAATAAACAAGCCTTTTGCACGTTGCTAAATTCATTCTTCATCTCTATTTCCTCCAACCAACTCCCCAAAGAACTTCTCACGGTTCCAAGTGCACCAATTATAATTGGTATCACCTCCACATGCTTGCATTGGCACATCCGCAAAATTTCATACTTTAAGGGCTGGTAAATTACGATCTTGTTCTTTTCTTTCTCCCTCACTCTTACGTCAAACGGGCACGCAACATCAATTAACCAACATCTCTTTTCGTGCTTGTTGAACACTAATGCGTCAGGTTCGGAGTTTCCAATTTCCTTGTCAGTCTGTATTGAAATCCCACAGTATTTTCACTTGCTCATTTTCGAGTACTTTCTCAATCTTGTGGTCATACCACTTTTCTGCTGCATGAACTTTAAATTTCTTGCACAATTTCCAATGTATGACCTGCGCTACTTTGTCATGTCTCCATAACTTGTAGTGTCTCTGTGCAAAACCTTCACAGTCAGAGACTATAGGTAATAATGTTTCATCTCTCCCACCACAAATCCTGCACTTAACAGAGACATTCTCTCATTTTTCCTGATATATCTCGTTCTGAGAGCCTGGTCCTGGGCAGCATTTATCATCCCCTCAGTCTCTTTCTTCAAGTACCCTTTTCTGGCCCAATCCCAACTACTCTCATGCCTTACACCTTCAGTCTTTGTAAAAAAGTGTACATGCAGTGGTTTTTTCTTATACTTTGTCATTCGTTCTTGCTGAATCCTGTTCTTTTCTTTTCCTTCTCCCAGCATTTTTCCTCCTTTACCTCCTTGATCAATGGCTTGTGACTATCATTAACATATTTTTCAGATTGCTATTTTTCCATGTTCACAGATTCTTGAATACTGATCAGTCCCTTACCTCCAAATTTCCCTTGTATTTGAAGTCTGTCCACATCTCCTTTTTGGTGAAACCTCCTGTATATTGTAACCATCTTTCTGGTCCTTCTGTCCATTTCTTCCAATTTATTTCTTTTCCAAGGCAAAATTCCTGCCGTGTACCTCACGATAGAGATTGCTCTTAAGTTTCCTGGCGATATGGTATTTCTTGCACTGAGCTTGGACTTCAATATCTTTTTTACTCGCCTAAAGTATTCCTCCTAAAGTATTCCTATTATTGTTATTATTATCATTATCATCATCATCATCATCATCATTATGATTATGATTATGATTATGCTAAGTTCACAGCGTCGGTGTAAGTTATTGGTCCGTTCATACTGCTGCATGTCCATCAAATTTCCATGACCTCAGATCGACAGCACCGTCCGCAGGATGTTCGCGCTTCCAAGCAATGCTGCTTTCTGTAAGACTCCAACGCTGTACTTGATCTTCAACTGATCCAAGAAATATGAGTGCTTGTGAAGAATTGGCCCTAATGCTCCTATTACCACTGGAGTCACTGTAGTTTTTCTGTTCCACATCCTTTCAATCTCCACTTTGAGGTCAGTATATTTGTTAATCTTCTCAAATTCCTTCTGGGTTATGCGACCATCTTCGGACACTATCACATCAATAAGGAAGCATCGATCTGCCTCCTTGTCTACTACAGTGATATCTGGCCTGTTGTGTTCGATTTTCCTGCCAATCTGTACAGTAAAGTCTCAGAGGACTTTTGCCCCCCGTTCTGCAGTACCTTTTCTCGTTCATAAAGATACCACCGAGTGTCAACTTGGAATCCATACTTCTGACATAGACTCCAATGAAGGTTTAAGCAATTATTTATTAATTATTATTAATTATTATTATTATTATTTATTATTATTATTATCTATATTATTATCGCACAATATACAATGTACATTGGATATTAACTTGAGCATCAAGTTGCACCATACAACCCCAGATTTCAAGCACCTTCCTCAAAATTCTGGCTGTCCCAAGTAGTACCGACATCTGAATTTGTGCAGTTTTGACTGAAATTCCCATCTCCTTTACCCTGGCTTCCAAATCTCTTGGGACTGTTGCTAAAGCTCCAATTACCACCCGGATTATTTTAACTTTCACCTTCCATAATTTAGCAACTTCTCTAGCCAAGTCCCTATTATTATTATTATTATTATTATTTTCATTTCTCTCGGCATTTGGTGTTGTTGCCGGACATGTTTGCGGAATATCAAGCCATCTCCCATGCCCTCAGATACCCAGCACCTTCCTTAATATTCTTGCTGATCCTAACAAAGAAGCTTTCTGTATTGTGTCAAAATTGGTCGTTACTTCCAACTTCTTTATCCACTGTTTAAAGCTGGTGGTTACAGTGCCCAACGCTCCAATTATAATTGGAATGACGATGACTTCGTTGCATTGCCAGATTCTTTTTATTTCTTTATATCTGATCTTGAATGATAAATTCACATTAAACCTACACTGCTGAAGTCAACTGAAAAAGTTGACTCGAGCGAGATTCAATTTAAGCTTCGCTTGAATATAAGGATAATAACTCGCCTCCAATCCCTGTAGACTCGATAGCTCAACAGGTAGGGCGGCGGACCGGCTTCCCGAAGGTGTTGTCAAATCCCGCTCGAGTCAACTTTTTCAGTCGACTTCAGCAGTGTAGGTTTAATGTGAATTTATCATTTCATATTACCCTGAGAATGATTCTAAAAATAGTCGTGAATGTTCTATTATTTTGTCTGTATTTTCAAATTGAGATTGTACATCTCAAAGCACTTTCATTTTATCACTTTCCAACACATTCTCAGCTCGATGTTCGTACCATTTATTTTTTACTGCTATTTCATATTTCCGACATAATTCCCAGTGTATCACATGTGCGAACCTATCGTGCCTCCAGCTCTTATACTGTCCAACATTCTGTTGTTATATTGTGCCAACATTCTGCACTCTGCTAAGACATAAGCTACTTTCTCGTCCCTGTCTCCACACATTCTGCATTTTCCATAGATATCTTCTTTATCTATAACCCTTCTGATATATCGAGTTCTAATTGCTTGTTCTTGGGCAGCCATTATCGTTCCTTCTGTTTCCTTCTTCAAACCACTTTTCCTCAGCCACTCCAATGTCCACTCATCCCTTCCTTCATCAGTTGCTGTGAAGAACTTTCCATGTATGCTTTTTCTTCTATACTTGCCCTGTCGCTGTCTTTGCACCATCGTCTTCTCCTTCGCGAGCACGTCTTCATTCTTCACTGCCATCATTAATTCTTCTTCGCTTTCTATTACATATTTCCACAAGCTATTAATTTCAATATCCGCATGGTGTTCCACACTTATCAAACCTCTCCCTCCAGCATTCCTCTTTATATACAGTCTGTCCACATCACCCTGCCGATGGAGTGCCCGGTACACTGTTAGCAATTTCCTTGTCTTGCCATCTAACCTTTTCACTTCTTCTTTCGTCCACTTAATGATGCCTGCTCCATACCGTATAATAGCCACAGCTCTGGTGTTTATGGCTGCGATACAGTTCATTCCATTTAATTTCGATTTCAAAACTTTCCTGACTCTTCTGAAGTATTCCTTTTCTATTTTCTCCTCCATCTTTGTATCTTTCATTCTGTTCGCTTCTAATACACCCATATATATATATATATATATCCCATATCCAGATCTACTTCCTTTATTTCTTCATCATTTGGCAGTTTGATTCCCTCACTTCGTACATACTTTCCTCTTTTCATAGTTAGCACCCGACACTTCGTCGATCCAAATTCCATACAAATATCAGAGCTGAAAATTCTAACCGTATTCACCAGTGTCTCAAGCTGTTTCTTCGTCTTTCCATACAATTTCAGGTCATCCATAAATAAAAGGTGATTTATCATTCCTTGCTTCTTCCCCAAATCATATCCAGCTTTGACCTTTCTCAACACTAGAGTTAGGGGTATCACACTTAACACAAACAGTAACGGTGACAAACTATCACCCTGAAATAACCCTCTTGTTATTTTCACCTTTCCTAACTTTACTCCACCAGATGTTAGTTCTGTCTCCCATTTCTCCATACCTTTCCCTATAAACGATCTCATCATATCCGCCACCCCAAACATCTCCATACACTTCTTGATCCACGAGTGAGGTAACATATCATAGGCCTTCTTATAATCAATCCAGCCCATAGTCAGCCCAATTTGCCTCCTCTAACAATTCCTTAATACCATCTTATCTATTAACAGCTGATCCTTTGTTCCTCGTGCCATCTGGTAGTAACTTTGCACTATTCATGTAGTCATAAATTTCATTCGCCAATATCCCTGTCAGTAATTTCCACATTAGTGGTAGGCAAGTTATTGGCCGGAAATTTGTGACCCCATTTCCTTTTTCCCAGTCTTTCATGATCAATGATGTTTTCCCTAGTGTCAGCCAATCCGGTATGTCTTGTTGTTTTAAACAATCGTTCAGTGCCGAGGCCAATACTGTTGTAATCGATTTAAATTGCTTCAACCAGAATCCTTGTAATCCGTCTGGCCCAGGGGCTTTCCAATTTGGCATTTTATTGATTTGTCGTGTAACTTTTCCTGGCGTGATGTTGATCTCCTGTTGTTTGACTACATCTTTTAATTTTTTCTCTACTCCTAGCCATTGAGTCTGCTCTTTGTGACTCACTCTTTCACTCCAAATTTCACCCCAAAACTGTTTGCATTCCTCACCATCCGATATAATGTCCTCTACTCTCTCTTGGCCCTCAATCTGTTCGAACAATCTTTTCTGGTCGTTCTGGAACATCCTGTTCTGCTTAAACTAATCTATCCTACACTCGTATCTTTTTATTTTTGAGGTTTTCGCTATCACTCTCTGCTTCAGTTCCTCCAAAACTAAATTTGGTCCCTTTCTTTTTAGATTATATGTTTCTCCAACCTATCGATAACCTCCACCTTTTCATCTTCCCTTCTTTCATATACTGCAACTTACTGATGTCTTTTAATGTTGCATTAATTTGTCCCATAATTCGCCTCTTCCACCATGGCTCCTTCTTTTGCTTTCTTGTACGTTTCTTTACTCCTAACAGCTTCGCTGCTTAATTTCCTGCTGCCTTCATTAGGTTGTTAATCTCCTCCAAGGTATTCGCTTGTACATATCTCAAGATTTTATCTACTTCTGCAGTTTTCTCCCTCATTTTCTTTCGATCCACATATCTGAGGTTGGATGGTTTACTGACTTTATCTTTACTTAAGTTGGTCTTACAGGAAAAAAGAAAATTTCGCTACTTCCACTGAAATCAAAAGCCACCTATACTAGGATGTCGGTGATGCTTTCTAAACTAGAATATAATGTTATTTTGAGAATTGTTGTCATAGCAAGCGAGAGTTACCACACCCAAAAGAAAAAATAAGATCAATTTATAAACATGATAACTCGTCAACGAATCAAGATAGAAGACTAGAATAATTTGTAATCTATGATTCGTAATAATGTCTCGGAGGTAAACTAAAATCTCTTTTGTATGATACACTGTATGCCTTTAGCTTGATTTTTTCTGTTTGCATGCCAAAAGTGTGCAATGAAAACGACGATAACTTTTTAAAATTTGAACCAAATGCGGTTTATTTAGTTCATCTCCTAGACCAATGTCTAAACTATATGATATGAAAGTTTGGTAATTGTACCTAAAATATTTGTTCAGATATCCTGCACGAAATTATCTTTATTTTATTATCTTTTTTAATTATCTTTATTAGTTATCGGGCTATTTTCATAAAGCGAGAAAAACGATCGTAAAAGATTTTAATGAGATAATTCCCTAGGGTGACGTCAATTGTGTAAAACCGATTAACAATTGTCATTGCGTGCATTCCTTTGTCCAAATTCGAATATCACATTGAGAGTATGAACAGTTTTCTTGTCTGCAGAATGTGATTTTAGACAAAAAATGATACAGGCAGTATCTAGAATGGTTTAGGATTGTATCTCAATAATATGAAAAAATAATGAATTTTGGTAAAATTCGATTTTTTTTTCCTGTAAGACCACCTTAATTCTTCTATCAACATTTTCATTAGCCTTATCTGTTCCTCTCCACACCCATCTTTTTTCATTTCTTCTTCAATACCTTTGATATCATTCCCCCATTCCTCTGCTCTCCTTGCGTCCTCATTCATTGATTCTCCTCCATCTCCTTCATCTCTATCTACTTCCGATGCTCTGATATTTTCATCATCACTTGTTATAGAATCTTGGCTTATATTTCTCTTAACCTCCTCAATCTCCACTACCGATAACCAGTGCTTGGTCGGCAAGCTTTTGTTCACTCAGCTCAAACACTCCAATATCGTTCCAGATCTTCAGCATCCTTTTTCCTGAACCCCCTTTTACTTGGGTCCCTCATTACATAGCACTTCATGATAAGCTTGTTCAACTCCTTTTTCCATTTGATTCTTGATCCTGTCTGTGTAGCAGCATGACGACGACCTGGGGCTCGCTGCTGTTCCCAAGCACCCCTGCCGGACGAGGTACCTTTACCTGCATTGGCTCCAGTCCCATTTACGTCGTTCTCTCCATTTTTGGTAAACATCATAATAGCATCATAACATTATGAGAATAGA